>JACGDI010005532.1:337267-397220 GCA_014898725.1 Jacaranda copaia
AAAGCAACAATTTGACAATATAGTAGCTTTAGCTCCTACCTGAAAGATAAAAAAAGAAACAGAAACATAAGCAATAGAACTTGCTTTTTTAGAAAACAGAAACAGAAACAACAGAAACATAAGCACTAGTTGAGCAAAGAAACAGCAACATAAGCATGTAGAGTGGAGTTTAGATAGCCATGAGTCTTGCTATTTTAGTGCTGTCTTCAGACAACCACTTAAGCACAAATCCTCTACCATTGAACCTCCATAGTCCTTACTGGAACCAATGTAGCAGCAGCAAGGCAACAGTACCTCTATATTCCATAAAGCGTTATTGTGAAACAACGAACGACTGAGATGAAATGAAACACTTGCACTTTTTGGCTATCCACAAAGCCTTGTTCTATTGCCTAATTGAGAATCAGATGACCAGGTATAATCAGCTTTTGAGCTCACAATCTCATGCTATCCATACAAGCCCTTGGAGTTTGCCTTACTTAGAAATGGAGGACGACGAAACTGCAGTTTCTGGAAACATAATACCTTGTTGCCACCACATGATTCTACCAACTCAAAAGCAACAATGTGTCAACAATATATCAGGTTGGAGAATGGGAAGAAAGATGGAAGAAACGTGTGAAATGCACTTCATTTGAGCAACCTTCACCACAATATCGGATTCCAAACTTTCTTTAAATTTGATTTTGGCTTTCAAAGTCTTTATTTTTCCTAACCTTCACCACAATATCGGATTCCAAACTTTCTTTAAATTTGATTTTGGCTTTCAAAGTCTTTTTTTTTCCTATAGCAGTCAGCCAAAATGCAGAGGTATGGGAGTACTTTTGCTACAATTGCAATATTTTTGTATTTTTTTCCATGCTTTATTGTTTTTTTTTCTTCACTTTTATATTTTATTGATATTTAATATTAAAATAATTTAATATTTCAAAAGAACCTAGATACTAAAATTTTTTTGTATAAGATTTTTGGTAGAGTTTTCAATTTGATTTTGTTTGATTTGTCAACCAAACTACGAAAAGTGCTCTTAAACATTATTATTAAAAAATATTATATTTAAAAAAGAATCAACTACATAACTTTATTTTTTATGTTTAATAATATAATATATTTTTATTAGTAAAATAAAAAATAATATTTAATTATGTACTGGCTCAAGAGCCTCGAGACTAGATACAAACAACTGGAGATTAGTTCGCATTAAAGGTCAAGCTCGAGTAAAGCTAGCTTGAGATTGGCTCATGAGACTCGCGATCTGGCACAACTCGTATGCATCCCTAGATTGGGTGGCCATCGCCTAATAGTTGAAGAAACAAGGGTTGAAGCCTTTGGCGAGAAAAGAAATGTGTGAATAAAGGGGAAAAAAAGGGAAAAAAGAAAGGAAGATAAAATATGTGTAGTTTGTTGCTTTGATTTTAATTTCCAAAGGTTGTTCTTCTTGTAGTATATTTACCTTATATGAAGCATAAATAAATTAAATGACATATGTTTTTCTACAATAATACCTTCATTAATTTTACAACAACTTGGTGGTCCGCATTTTATAATTTTAGTGCATTAATTGCTTGGTAAATATTTTTAAAAAAATAATAAACAGATATTTAAAAAAAAATATTATATTAGATAACATAATTTTATAATGTGGAATTATATATATTATAATATTAAAACAATAAATATATCTAAAATGATCTAGTTAAATATAATTAGCTTTATTTATTAACTGAAATTAAAAATTTAAGAACAAATATCACATCTAAAACTATCATCCTAAGAATATAATTTTATGTCAAATAAGCACTTAATTAATGTTAATCATTTCAAGATAATTCTAATATGGTTTAAATTAGTTTGAACAATATAAACTAATAAATTTCAAATAATTAAAATAAGTGAAAATAATTCTTCCCTATCAATACTTAATAATATAAAAATATTGAACAACATAAATATTGTTATTTTAATAACATTTTAGAAAAAGGGCAATTTGGTCATCTAAAAATTTTCATTCCATTCCTACTAGTCATTTCTATTTGTCGATCATTAGAATGGGATCAAGTAGGGAATGATGATTCTATTCTTTTCTTATTCCTTGTACATACCCATCATAAGCTAAATTATACCAATACCATTCTATTTCTAAATTCATTTCATTCCCACCTAATTCCATTTCTATAGACCTATCGTACCATTAAAATGGAAACGAAACGAAATGAAACAAAACGAAACGAATATCATAATTTAATTAAATATATGGTTGTAAGAAATAATTTTATTAAACTTATAACTATATCACTAAGTTTATATTACAATGTCATGAGTATTTCTAAAGAATTTGAAAATTGCCAACTATATTAACTTTATACAAGTTGATCAATTTTGCAATAATTTGCATTAATTAAGAGCAGAAAATTTTCAATAAATGCATACTCAACTTGTCCACATTAATAAATTATTAGGATAGAATATTTTAATTTTTTGAAATGTAATTAATTACAAATAAATACTAAATTTTTAAAAATTTGTAAACAAATTTTCTAAAATCTTTTTGTTCAGCAACAATGTCCTAATGAATAGTAACAAATAATAGAATTAAATTTTTACCCCTAGAATAATAAGTCATAATTCATCTTATAATATAAGATAAAATGAATAATTTTGTATGTACTATTTATACATAAAATGGAGGAAGGAGCTAGAATTTAGAGGGAATATAGTATGAATAGGAAAATTTGTTTTTGGAGGGAAACTTATTTTTGAAGATCCAAAAATTTAATTTTGAAGAAAACATAATATGTAGTTAGTGTAGACCAACAAATTCGTACCAGGGCCAAGAGACATGGGCTACCTACATCCAGCATACTCAAATGGGCCATCCACTTATTAGCCCCCTATAGTTGAGTTTACTGAAGCTTGGAAACACATATTCTTGGTAGCAGGACTCGAACCTGCATTAGCAGGCATACCCAAGCAAGCAACAAACCATCTTGGCTATATCTAGTGTAAGTTACTATAGGCTCCTGCATAAATACTTATACATCTCAAGCACTATCTCTTATATTCTTTACTTGCAAGTCTTCTTGTACTATCCTTTGCCAAAAGCTGCTTCCCTTTTTTTGATTTTATATTAATAAAATTGAATAGAGGTAGCCTAAGCCTCTATTCTTTGAAAGAAAAATTAAAAAGGGTCCATGAAAGTTAATAATCATTATACTTAATAGGATAAAGTTCACTCTACCCCCTTTTACTCAAATTTCATCTCACTTTACTCTCTCTATACTTTTAATTGTATCACTTTATCTCCACAATTAATTTTACTTTACTTACTTTAACACTTTTAAAACATCTTCAATTTCTATTAACAAATTAAGCAAAAAATAGTTAGATTACCATATTTTATCGTAATATACTCAAAATGCCTATACCTTAATATTTTTTTTCCCAATCTATCCTAGCTACTCTTCTCTTACATAAATACACAAATTTTATACAAAATAATATTCAACTTAAATTAAAAGATCCAAACTAAATGCTAAAAAAATGAAACTTGGATATAAATATTGACTTCACTACAAATATATCAAAAACTTGCATCATATACTAATAATGTTTCTATAGAAGAAACAATTATTTTCATTAAAGAAAACTTAATTAATAATATGCAGGTCCCATTTTTTCCTCCACAAAATTGCTTTACTAACTTTGGTTTGTTACTTAATACATCCCTCTATGATCTCATCAAAATTATAAAAAAAAATCAAAAATATTGCCTTTAACATAAAGTAGCAACAGAACTACGTGTAAGTGAGACTTCATGTGGGCATTCGAAGTTGATCTTTAAAAAATGTGTTTCCATTATATGTTTTCGGTGATTTTATATTTCTAAATATTCAAATATAATTTTTTTTTATTTTATGGAGAAGATGTGTTTTATTTGTTAAATGAACAATTAAAAATTATGGACAATTTCATTTTTTTTAAAAAAAGATAAAGTTAACAGTGTTTAGGAGATTAAGAGAATTTAACAGAATTGAATAATTTAAGTAAAATTTAGAGCACAAGGAGGCAAAATGATGCAATTAAATGTATGACGGAATAAAGTGAGATGAAGTTAAAGTACAAGGCGGTAAAGTGGATTTTACCCTATTATTATATACTCTAAGTTATACTTTCTTTACATTGTCTACTAGGCCTAATTTCAAGGGCCATTTTCTTTTCATTAAGTAGTATGGTAAAGTAGATTTTTTTCCTTCTCTTTTGCTATTTAGGTATGTAACATTTAACTATTTAATTTAAGGAGTTTCTAGAATTTTTCTGAAATAATATTATAATAAATTAAAAAGAAAAATTAGATTCTTAAACACCAAAATTTATAAGTCTAAATTTTAATATAAGATAAAATAAATTATTTTTGTATATACTGTTTATACACAAAATGGAGAGAGGAGCAAAAATTTGGAGGGAATAAAAGTATAATAGGAAAATTCACTTTTGGAGGCAGTACTATCAAGTTTTGCAAGCAGAGGGTATAAGTATCTATGCATAGGTGAACCTTGGCTCATGTGGGTTGCAGCCAAGATGGTTTGAGGTATGTTGCTTGTGGCACAAGCACGGGTTCGAGTGCCACTCCACGCATAATTTGTGAAGTTTATTCTCTAGCCTTCAAAGTCCATCACATGGGGGCCCAAGTTGCTATGTTCAGCGCCACTCCACTCCACGCACGGGTTTCAGCCCAGTTCAGCTTCACGGCTCTTCACGGCTTAGGAGCTCAGTTCAGCTTCACTTCACTGCCCTTCACAGCTAGGAGCCCAGTTCAACTTAATGGCCTTTTACAGCCTAGGAGCCCTGTTTAGCTTCATAGCCCAGGGCTTGGCAGTCGAGCCCACTAGAATTTAGGCAAGGTGCAATAACTCTGCAGTTAGGCCTAACGTTCAATATTATATATGTCTATGTGTATGTATGTGGTTTTATACCTAATATGGAGATAGATATATCTATATATATCTAAATATATATATTTTTGAAATATTTTCATAAAGAATTTTTACTGATTTAAAATTTAGTTTTCTTATTATATTTCTAAATTTTTTTAGTGAGGGTTAAATAGGCATTTCATATTATGTGGGTTTTTCTCCCATAAATAAAGTAAATTTTGGGGGTATGTGGGTAATTAGTCTTTCATATGTTAACAAATTCCATTAATATTTAATGGTGTAGGACCAAAAATATTAAGAAAATTATGAAATTTGGATTAAAATCAAATTAATTAAACACAAAAATCAAAATTTTTTAAAATTCATAAGTAATTTTTCCAAAATTATTAATTTTGAGAAAAATATTGCAATAAATTATAATAGGGAAACAATCAAATTCTTAACCCCTAAAATTTATCCGTCTTAGTTCATCATATAATATAAGATAAAGGAAATAAACTTTGGATAAACTATTTGTAAATAGGAGAAGTTAAAATTTGGAGGGAATAAAAATTGGGGGAATTCATTTTTGGAGGGAATTATATTACTTCATTACATAGAACAAGTATAAAATAAAATTGTTACTATTTCAATGGGGCCTTACTTTTCTTTCTTCTTTTTTTTTTTTTTTTTCTATTTTCTAACGTAGTGTTTGGTTATGTTTTATGTATTTAGTATTATGTGTTTGGGAGAATGAGCTTTTGAAGTAGAGTCGGGTAATGTGATAGTTGTGTTGGAGAATATGATGAATGTTTGTTTATATTTTGAAAAACAGCTGAGAATTTGTTTTAGAAAGTTTTGGTATGTTTGCACTTAAAAATTTCTAGACAATTAGATATTTACACATAAAACAATTAAATTAAATAAAAAGGTGAAAAATAAATGATATGAAATATAAGTATAAAAATAAAAAATAAATATAAAAAAAAGCATGTAAAAATAAAACTATATATGCATATATACATATATATACACACATATACATACATATATAAAATAAACCCAACACCCTGCCAATGTGGCAATTGAGCATTCCATTGGGCTACATGTGGGTAAGGGAGGGGGGTGCGATTTGGGTTTTCTTAATATTTGTACTTTGTTTAATTGTAAAATTTCTTAATCTAATTAATAGTTTGAGATGTAGATCTAAATAGATCCAAATAAAGAATAATTTTGTCTTTTACTTTTTAGATATTTAATTTTATTTTTATTTTTTAAACTGTAGTTAAGGTGACATGGGCATATAGGTACCCATTTTTGGAGGAAAATTTTAATTGTGATGTGATATTAATAACTAAAATATTTTTTACACTATAAATTAAATTAAATTATGGGGGGTACAAAATTTTGAAGGAAGAAACTTTGGAAGAAATTTGGAGGGAAACAAATTTTAGGTGGGATTTTAATTAATTGAGATTTAAAATTAGTAACAAAAGTATTTATTACCATTTTCATTGAACAAAATTTTGGAGGGAAAAAATTTTCAGGGGGTAAAATATTAACTATAGTAACAAATATATTTGTTATAATTACACTTAATTGTAACAAATTTGTTAATGTAACAAAAAGTATAAACTTTTGTTACAAATATGTTAGCCTAAAAGGTGGGAAAAATTATTTATAATAATAATCTAGTTTTCGTAACGAATTTTTCTTTAGCTAGAAAAGAATATAAACTCTGGGTTACTAATATTCATTAAAGGTAACAATTTTTTTTCTTTGTTACCCAAGATGAGTGGTTTAGTAACAAAATACTAGTCTTGTTACCAAAAATCATATATGTATATGTATACTATATATGTGTATAAGTATGAGAAATGAGAAATAATGATAAATTTATATATGTATAAAATGAGAAATATATGATGAATCTTTTTTAAATTTTATTGAAATATATATACTATATATGTATATAAATACGAATAAAAAATTATTTATATATATTTTATAAATATTAAATATTATTTAATTCAGAATGAATAAATAGAAAAAAGTAGATAAAAAATTAAAACAATTTAAATTTTATTGATAAATTAATATATATGTATATTATATATATATGTGAATAAGTATAAATAGAATAGCAAAAAATTTGTTTCGGAGAGTTTTGACATCTTTGCAGTTAAAAATTTCTAAACAATTAGATATTTACCCATAAAAAAATTAAATTAAATAAAAAAAAAATAAGTCATATGAAATATAAGTATAACAATAAAAAATAAATACATTAAAGAGGAAAATATATAAAAATAAAACTATATATGCACATATAGAAAAATTTGTAATTTTCGTCTTGTTACTTTACCAGATTAGGTTTTTGGTCCTATAAATTGCATAATTGTAATTTTAGCCCTATAAGTATCGAAAAATTATCACTTTTAGTCATTTTTTCACCAGAACCGGCAGAAGTCACAGGAAAAGCTGATGTGGCTTGCTAGACGTGTGCCCATTTGAAATTTTTACCTTTTTGGTAGCTGACGTGACTTGATTCATTAAAAAAAAAAATAACAAAAATGCCAAATAGATATATAATAAAATATATATGATATATATTTATGATATTTACCACATATCATGTATATGATATATTTATATATACACATATATTTAAATATATATATTTATCTAAATATATATTTACATATTTATTATATATATACACCCCCCAAGCCCGCACCCCCCAGAAGCTTGTTGGGCTGCCATGGTTTTGAACCAGGCAGACGCTAAACGAGTGAGCTCACCGGCTGGCAAGATTTGGCCATGGGAGCATGGCCAAATCCAGGTGGCCGGCAAGCTCGTTGGATCTAGCCATGGATGCTTGGCTAGCCATGGCTAGGGGCCATGGTAGCTGCCTAGGGTGGGGGATGTACCATTTTTCCTTATTTTTTGAAAATTTTATTTTTAATTTATTTTTTTAATTTAAATTATTTTAAAAAAGTGATTTTTATTTTTTAATTAGTACATAATTATAAATTGTATATAAATATTTGTGTATATATATGTGTATATTTTTAAATTCAAAATTGCGCCAACTAAGTGAGTTAAAAGAATATTGTTAATATGGTAGATTAAATTTTTTTATTTTTTAATTAGTAAATAAATATAAATTATATATAAATATATATATATATATATATGTATATTGTTAAATTCAAAGTTGTGCCAACTAAGCAAGTTCATAGTTAAAAGAATATTGTTAATATAGTAGATTAAATTTTTTTTGTTATTAAGTAAATAATTATAAATTATATATAAAATATATATTTATATAAATATCTGTGCATATATGTGTGTGTGTGTGTATGTGTGTGTGTATTTTAAATTCAAAGTTATGCCAACCAAGCGAGTTAGAAGAATATTGTTAAATGGTAGATTAAATTTTTCTATTTTTTAATTGGTAAATAATAGTTATTATATATAAATATATATGTATATATGTGTATGTTTGTTTATATTTCGGGGAAAATATTTTTTACTGTAAAAATTAAATCAATACTTTTTTGTTAGCTTTTTTTGGTGAAAATAGAATTGAGTGATTATAATAAAATATATATGATATATATAATATATGTATGTATATATTAAAAAATGGGGAAGTTTTGGGGATAATGAGAGATAGTAGATGATATTTTGGGAAAATAAATTTTGTGTGTTGGAGGGAAAATGATGATATGTAATATATAAATAGATATAAAATAGATTTGTATATATATATGTGTGTGTGTGTGTGTGTGTATAAATTATATAATATATTTGGAATTACAAAAAAAAGACATGTATGTTGCCAACTAAGCAAGAAAAAGACAAAAAATGCCTACTAGGCAATCCAACGTGGCAAAAAACTCCAAACTGCCACACGTCTAGTGAGCCACGTTAGCTTTTCCAGAGACCCTGACCGTCTCCAGTGAAAAAAGGATGAAAATGATAATTTTTTAATATTTGTATGACTAGAATTGCAATTATGCAACTTATAGAACCAAAAATCAAATGAGGTAAAATTACAGAATGAAAATTACCATTTTGCTTGTACATATACATATTAATATATAGATACATATAAAATGAACCTAGCACCCCACCAATGTGGCAATTGAGCTTTTCATTGGACTAGGTGTGGCTAGTTTGAGGGGAGGAGGGGGCGCAATTTGGGTTTTCTTAATATTTATACTTTATTTAATTATAAAATTTGTTAAACCAATTAATAGTTTGACATGTAGATCTAAGTAGATTCAACTAAAGAATAATTTTGTCTTTTACTTTTTAGATATTTGATTTTATTTTTAGTTTTTTTAACCATGGTGAAGGGTGACATGGGCATATTGGGTGGTGTCAATTTTTGGAGGAAATTTTTAATTGTGATCACATGTGATATTAATAACTAAAATATTTTTTATATTTTAAATTAAATTAATTTATGGAGGGAACAAAATTTTGACGGAAGAAACTTTGGAGCAAATTTGGAGGGAATGCATTTTTAGAGGGAAACAAATTTTTGGTGGGACTTTATTTAATTGTGATTTAAAATTAGTAAAAAAAAAGTATTTGTTACCATTTTCATATAACAAAATTTTGGAGGGAAAAAATTTTTAGAGGATAAATTATTAACTGTAGTAACAAATATATTTGTTATTATAAAATTTAATTGTAATAAATTAATTAATGTAACAAAAAAGTAGAAACTTTTGTTACAAATATGTCTTCCTGAAAGGTGGAAAAAATTATTTGTGACAATACTTCAGTTTTCGTAACGAATTTTTCTTTAGTTACAAGAAAAATAAAAATTTTGGGTAACAAATATTTATTAAAGGTAACAAATATTTTTCTTGGTTACCTAAGATGAGTGCTTTAGTAACAAAATTTCAGTCTCATTACAAAAATCATGATTTTTTAATGAATTTTTACTTTGTCACCAAACTTTTTGTACAAAAAGTGTAATTTGTTGTAGTGGTGAACAATAACTTGGGGGCTAATTCTTTGTAGGTCTGCTGTCTTACAAGCAAAAACATCAATATTTTTCCTAAGAAAATTGACTAGCATGCATTCCATGTTGTCCCCCAGGTTAGTCACAATCCTCGTGGCCTTGTCAGAATTCCCAGGTTCCAACTCTATAGTTTTGAATTTTTCCACTAGCTTGACCCATGTCTTTTCTATCTTCCTTTTCTTGCTAGTTTATCCCTCATAGTGTTCCATTACTAGGATGTCCCACGAGGGTTTCAATATTGGTTGAGATTTTTGCTTGTTTGCTTCAATTGAGATGGTGTAGCATTGTCATGCCTTTTTTATATTGCAGAGTAGTTCACCAATTCTAGCCATTGGTGGGAATTTGACCTTCATGTGATAGGTCAAAACAATTGCCCTAAAATCATTCACTATTGGCCTCTCGATCAGTGTTTGAAAAATTAGGCCACTCATTGAACCGAAAAACTTATCGATTTATGATTCATTGGTTTAACCATTGATCATATTGTAATTGAATCGTAATTGAATTGTGACGTCATAATTATGTAATAAATATTGTACATTTTATATATTAATTAAAATTTAATAAAATACCAAACATAAAATATAAAGAGTGTAAATTATATTATTTAACTTCATAAATTAGAATTTCTTGAAAGAGTACATAGATTAGATAAGAGATTAAAGGTTTCTACCTTTTAGCCGGATTTAAAAATTAAAATGTTAGATTTGATTTGGGGCTTTATTTTATAAATCTGTTTGAATGTTTTAGGTTTTTTAAACTTTTTAAGACAAATCTTAGGTTTGAAGGTTCACATTAAGCAGAACAAATTTAAAAAAGAAGTGTTAATTTTGCCAAAAATGAAAGAAAAGAAAAGAAAGAAAAATGAATTGGTTTGGTTTTCATAAATTATGAACGGTTCAAATGGTTTGATCGCCAGTTTAGATAGTTTTCATAAAATAGGACGATTTTATTTATTTATTTATTTTGACTCAAAATTGGACTAGTTTATAGGGCTATTGACAGTTCAACTGGTCCGATCGCCTGGTCTAGTCTAATTTTTTAAATAGCGCTCTCGATGATAGTATTATAGGTGAACAGGGAGTCTACCACCAGGTAGTTGATCATTAGAGTCCACCTCTTTGATGCTTTGCCAAATGAGGTAGATACACTTATAGATCTTATTGGGATGATCTAGCCCCTCTAAATCCAATATGTGGGTATGTATCGATTCAAACTTAAGCTTGCCCAACTTTATTCTCTCCATGGTTGGTAAGAAAATTATTTTAGCAGAGCTACGTTATCTACCAAAATTTTTGTGACTTCAAAATTGTTAATTTCCATTATAATGACAAGTGGGCAATCTAATTTGTTGTCAGCTCCCTGGTCTTGTAGGTGTGAGAGGTCATAATCTAAGAAGGAGACAGGCTTTACACTAGTGGATAATTGAGAAACTATTTTAGGTCCAAGGTCTTGGTGGATTCAAGTTGCCATTGGACTTGTCTCTTTACAGTTTTGGAGTCCCTTCAGTCGACCCTCCTGCAATGGTATCAATCACACCACGTAAGGGGAGGGTGATGCTTTTCTTTGACCTTTCTCTTTCTTTCATTATCCTTTATTGGGCTAATCGACCTTTTTCTATGGAGAGTTTAGTTGGTTCGGCCTGCTTCTTGTCAGGCTTTCTCATCAACAAAATTTTTCAGATGGCTTTATCAAATGAGCTGACTTCATTATGGAGGTTGAAACAGTCCTTCATGTCATGGTATTTCTACTTATGGAAGTGACAAAACTTCTCAGAGTTCTTCATAGCTGTTATCTCTTCGAGCTTTCTTGTTTCATGAAGAGGTTGCCATATTAGATGGCGAACATGACCTCTTTTTTGGGAGTGTTCAGTAGAGTGTAATTATGAAATATCTTGATGGGGGATCGATGGCCATCTTTATGATGTTTATTAGCTTTCTCATTTCCTTTTTTTTTTTAATCATTTTCCATGTTTCCATATTCCATCCTGTTCAAGTCCTCTGGGGTCATGTATCTTTCTGTGAGGTCCATCAATTCCTCCATTGTACGTGGTCTCTCTTTAACCATAACATTTGCACATTCTTTATGTTTTAGTTTGAACAGCAACACGTCTATCAAAAACTCTATCTTGGGGTTATCATTCTTCAGCAACTTGGTATAAAACCTAGCAAAGAAATCCTGAGGAGATTTCTCCTCATTCTGCTTCACTATATAGAGGTGAGTATGAGAAAGCTTCATTTTTCTTTTGCTAACAACCTGATGGAGAAATGTTTTGACAAAGCTGGTCATAGGAAAAGATGGTTACATGTTCCAACTTAACAAATAATTCGAGTGTTATTCCCTGGAGTATGGTGATTAGCATCTTGGCATAAATATGGTTGTTGTGTCCATGGAGCTGCATCATATGCTCAAATTGGAGTAGGTGCTCATTGGGATCTGTGGATCTATCCTACCCAGGTAGGTCGGTTGAAGTTTTTGCATCAATCATTATGTGCTCATCAATTATCCCGTAAATGAATAGGGATTCTATTTCTTAGTGGAGCCGAGAAGCACTGTCAAATTGGAGATTTCTTTTGATATTTTGCTTGAAAATTTCTTCTATGTTTCCAATCAATTGTTCAACTTGATGTGAGACCTCCTCCCATTTATTTTGGTCCATTTGGGACAAATCTTTGCTTGGTTGAGGTCTCAAGTGCTTAACCTTATCTCATTGCTGAGCTTGATTGGGTCGAGTAAAGTGATTGACCAAATTTGCTATCTTTTGATATGGTTGACATGGGATCTCTTTCGTGGATATTGCCCTCGATTGACATCATACCTATTGGTAAGGTAATGGGTGTCATTCCTTGGTTTGTGAGCTCACAGAGGCTAATTTTCCTAGTAGGAATGATATGGAGTTATGCTAGCAACCGCAACGAGTTGATTATTATGTCCTTACAAAACAGTCATGCTGAGGGTTATGTTGATATTTAATCTCTTATTATTTGCATAAGCTGTAGGATCATCAAAGTTATTACCTACTCTGGTTGAAAGCTTGGGCCTATCGCGTGTTACACTTGCTAGGGTTGCAGTGGTGGAGAGGGTAGTGGTTGTCATCTGTGGTCACTCTGTTTCTCAAATGTGGTGCACCTAATGGTCACAATTTTCTTAGTTGTAAATTCAAGTTTCCTACGGACGGTGCCAAATGACGATGATATTCTTTGTTGGTTTAGCTCCTATCCTCGACTTGTAGGTTTATGAGTGAATGAAGGAAGAAAGGATGTGGGTTGAATTTTGCAACCAAGGAACAAACATCAGGCTAGCTAAGAGGGTCCTTAGCTAAGACCCTTCGATGTTTAAGTCAATATATGCTCAACTAGAAAGCAATTTGGTAGAGTAATAGCTTAGAAAGAGTGGAAAAGAATACCTTTACTTATGAGAAAAAGGTATTTATAGTGCCTGGCAGGAGATGAAAAAGACTACTTTCTTTTTATGATGGATTAGTTTGTCTCCTCCGTGTGTACTGTAGGTCTTTTCGACCTAGTTCACTATCATGCTTGTGATCAATTGATAACAAGGGATGCTCTTGCCGCCATTAATATGAAGGTGATAGGTTGACATAGCCATTAAATGCAGATAGGATAGTGGTTCGGCCACATTAAATGCAGATATGATTGGTGGCAAGTACTGCAATTAATAGCCCTATAGCCGAGGGCCCACTTCATCATGTGTGCCACTTGACCTCGGCTGGTAGATAAGACCCGAATAGCTTTTTATGGTTTTAGTCGAAGTTCCCATGAGGTCGATTTAATTCATGTGCATTTCAACTTGGGTGGAGCTATTTGGGTTTGAGTCTTGATTTGGGTTTGTTGTTTAGCCTGCTAGTGATGTAAAACTAGTGGGCCGAGTATTTATTAGGCTTGTGGGTTATACACATATCAATTTCCATATAAAGTGTTTGCTTAGTTGGTATTTTGGTAGGTAAACTCTACTTTGGATTCTCTATTCCATTTCCTATTCCATCTTGTGGAAAAACCATTTCTAATTCTCTTCATTAATTAATAAAACAACACATATATTTATGATTTTCTTCTAAATTTTACCTTTTATCTCATCATGTTGCCTAATGTAAGATCCAATTTTATTGAGTAGCTAACTGCTTGATACAAATTGTACGAGTGAGTGATAAGTGACGACATATAATGACACAATGATGCATGTTGGCATCGTACAACACGCTTGCAGGAAACCAATGTTGTCTTGGTGCAACACTTGGGGAAATTGTGTGGATTTGTTGGCTAAAATTGCGAATACTTAAAATGATGAGTAGAGTATTGTGCGAACTTGAGGATGTGTGGCCGAGAGTTGTGTGCAAGGCAGCGGGCGGGCCTTAGTGTATGCATGAGCTAGACATGCCCAGAGTGGGGAAATGGTGACTGATGCATGCGGGCAAATGTCAAACAATCGAGCGGCAGCCTTGATATAGGCGTGTTTTGGGTAGGCAGGCAGGCACCCAGCTTAGCGCACAATTAACCAAGATGGCATATGTGGACTAGCTAGTGGGACATAGCGGACACAATGGACATATGGAGCATTTGGGCAGCTGACAAACGCTTGGCGCACACACTGAATATAGGGTGTCTGTCTTGACAACTGATTGAGACCATTGAGACGGTTTGTACAAAGCATGTGCAGGCAATTAATAGACTTTGTCAGGATAATGATTGGAGATGCTTAGCATAAGATTGTTGGCAGAGGTTAAAATTGCCTGGACGCTTGTTAGCTTGCAATAGGCCATTTTACCTAATAGATGGGGAATATCTGCTAAAACAATTTTGGTAGGCTGCAGGCCAAGACCTCACAACTGCTATTACAGAGTTATATAGACAGTTTTGAGTAAGTGTTGAGTGTATTTTTTTATATTTATACATATATATATGCTTGAAATTTGTTAGATTAAATTCTTTACATCACACTTTATATATAAAGATTGTACTTATTAAATTTAAGATCATTAAATTATATTAGTCATTTGGTTAAATAT
The DNA here is from genome assembly GCA_014898725.1 of Jacaranda copaia. Lineage (NCBI taxonomy): Eukaryota > Viridiplantae > Streptophyta > Magnoliopsida > Lamiales > Bignoniaceae > Jacaranda > Jacaranda copaia. Next base: position 352,245 of record JACGDI010005532.1, read on the forward strand.
TAAATGTTTTAACTACTTTTTTATAAATTGTATTAAAATACTGTTATTTTATTATTATTTTCGAACAAATTCAATTTTTACAACTTCCCACTTGACAATTTTTTACTTTTCACATTATATAATATATTTTAATATATAATTTTATTTAAATTAATCAAACATTCTCTTACAACAACGAAAATCCATAATGCTGAGATGACTCACTACAATTTTAAAGCATCAGAGTATTGCTTAAACAAAAACCTATTAAATGAAAGACGGAAACTCTTACCATAATATAACTTATGTTGCAGCAATTATTATAAAAAAAAATAAATAAATTATAGAACGATTAATTAATTCAATATCGTCGTATCGCATTTATTTGTGTGAAGTTTAGAAATCCTTTATTGGTGTCCTTGGATAAAAAAAAGAGCAATTACTGAAAAGAAAAATTAAAACAAGGGTTCATCTCGTAATTAGCCATCACATATTAGCGACATTAGTGCTAACAAGAGATGTTCTCTTTCCCGGAACGGCATCTGTTCTGTTACCATGCCACTGAGACTTCTTCGCCTAAAATTCCACTCTTTACCAGAAACCTCCAATTTAGCTCTCCAAATCCCCTTTATCATATCATGAATTTGTCAAATTCCAGCCAGATTTATAAATATAAAGCAAAGTGAAGTAAAGGGGCGGACACCAAATGGGTGGAAAAGGGAAACTCCGCCGGTGGAGAATTTCTTTCCGCAGATCATCTTCCACCGCCGCCATGAAAGAGCCGCCGAAAGAATTCCTCTGCCCAATTTCTAAATCCTTGATGTTCGATCCCGCCGTCGTTTCCTCCGGCCAGACCTTCGAGCAAGTATGCGTCCATGTCTGTAGAGATTTGGGTTTCACTCCGACTCTACCCGACGGCTCGACGCCGGATTTTTCAAGCGTGATACCCAATCTTGCCCTTAACACTGCCATATCCAACTGGTGCTCGAAAACAGGGTCGGAGCGCCCGAACCCGCCTGTTTACTCGGATATTGAATCGATTGTCCGCTCTCTCAGTGGCTCCGCCGCGTTGGAGAAGCAAGAAATTGGGGTTTCGGAAAAGGAATTGCTGAAGGGAGTTTCGGAAAAACCTTCGGTTTTGTTCTCACCTGCTGCTACTGAATTAAATCCGGGGAATTTGTATTCTCCTTCGAGCTCTGAAGAATCCGTTATTGCGAATGGGTCGCCGCTTTTGCCCTTTGCTACTCGGCCCTCTTGCTTTTCGCACTCTTCCTACCCTTCAACCGCATCGGAATTCATTCCCGACGACCCGTCATCGAATTATGTTTCTGCTTCGTCTTCGATTTCTTCACCCGAGGATGAGAATTTTGTGACCAAGATGCAAAGTGTGGATATTTACGAGCAAGAGGAAGCTGTCATTCTACTGAGGAAAACTACGAGAACCGATGAGGAAGCGAGGGCGGCGCTTTGCACGGATAGGCTTTTATTTGCCCTGAAGCAGACGTTGAATTCAAGAAACGCCGCCGTGCACACCAACGCCACGGCGGCGCTGGTGAATCTATCGCTTGAAAAAGGTAATAAAGTCAAGATTGTCAGAGCTGGGGTTATTCCATTTCTGATAGAAATTTTAAAGAATGGATTCGAAGAATCACGCGAGCATGCCGCCGGTGCGATTTTTAGCTTAGCGCTTGAAGATGAGAACAAGACGGCGATCGGCTTTCTCGGCGCGCTGCAGCCATTACTACACTTGCTGAGGTCCGGCAGCCCGCGGAGCCGCCAGGACGCCGCTTTGGCATTGTATCACTTGACGCTGGTGCAGAGTAACAGAATAAAAATATTAAAACTTGGAGCCGCGGGCATTTTGCTGGGGTTGCTCAAGGACACAGAGATGGCGGCGCGTGTAGTGCTGGTGGTGTGCAACCTGGCGGCGTGCGATGAGGGGCGGGCGGCATTGCTGGACGCCAATGCAGTGGAATGTTTGCTGGGGGTACTGAGAAACGAAGGTGAGTTGGACTCAGAGTCAACTCGGGAGAATATTGTTGCGGCGCTACACTCGTTGAGCCATCGGAGCTTGAGGTTTCAACGGTTGGCGAGGGATGCTGGGGCGGTGAAGGTGCTGCAGGAGGTGGCAGAGATGGGGACTGAGCGGTCGAGAGATAAGGTAAGGAGGATTTTGGTGGGATTGAGGGAACCGGAGGAGACGGACGAGGTGGATTGGGAGGCTGTGATGAAGGGTGGGGTGACTCGGGCGAGGCATTGAGTCAGGATGAGCCGCGGGCCGAACTCAACCGAGGTCGTGCGAAATTCTTGTCCGGTTTGATTTTGGCCGAGAATAGGTGCAAGTGCAACAATTGAATTTTAAGAAGAATTATCGTCACAAATAAAATTTAATTAAAGGTGCTTGGTTAGCTCTGGCCTATCAGAGTTTTTGCTGCATAGCTGCGGCCACATGGAATCAGGGGCAGAATTTTTACTAGTTCATATAGGTATGAAAGTTGGGGTGTAAATAATTATTGGTAATTTTAGTGGAAGCATGTCTATATTAGTGTTGCTTTGGGACCATCCTTTTGGCCTTTTTCATTTTTATTGTGAGAATTGAGGCCTACTATCTTTTGTTTTGTTTTTAGCAGTAATAATTGTTTGAGGAATGAGTTAGGGTTGTGATTGTGATTATCTTTTTATTTATATTTGTAAATGAATGAGTACGTAAATGGGTGTTGAATTTCAGTAAGAAAAATATTCAGGTATAAAAATAGAACCAATCTCTTCTCTTTAACTTGCTTAATTCGAACGTCTAATGTTTGATTTGATAGTTTATATCAGGCCATCCCACTAAATATATTTGACTTGATGCATTTTTAGATCAATTTAATGACATTGATATGTTGACATTATTTCAATCTCCATATAGTAATTTACAATTTATTTAAGTATATATTTGTGTGCTCGAAATTTTTCGGATGTGATTGTGGGAAGTAATTTTTTATTCGTCACATGATACAGATTGGATTAGTTACTTTTTGGTTATGTAGAACTAGATCTGAACATCCAAATAGCACCGGAGCAATGTCATTCGGATATTGATCCCCGAGTTAACAATTTTGCTATGAGCACAAATTTTTATATCCGATATTGGCATTATTTATTTAATATCCGCCTCTATTATATTTGATATCCACATGAATTTGTTTACTCAATATTAAGATTTGTTACATCAAATATTTCAAGTTCACTTTATTCATATAAAAAATTATAACTCATGTAAGATTATCTAATTTTTCACTATTGCCCAGCTTTAAAAAACACAAATAAATTTAAGGTGATTAATGATTAAAGTAGGTTGGCTAGAATTCAATAATAATAATTTTGACTTAACATCCTTTACCTCTTAAAAGGTCGTCATGTGTTTAAATAATTTTCTTAAACAATTAATTCAAACACCCATCAACACAACAACAACAACAACAACAATCGAAAAAACAATATATATCGAATTACATATCTATTCTCTCCAACAATAAAATCCTAAAATATGATAAAAAGTTAAAAGAAAAATAATATTATTTTTTGGATACAAAAAATCCGGATATATATACCATTATATCCGTATTTGAGTTGTTTAGCAATGAATACAGATATGAATAGATTTGAAGATCTTTGATTACCACCAAGATCACTAATTTTGAATACTAATAAAAACAATCAATTGAAAAATATTGGAATATTTTTTACGTACAATTGGATTTAGTGAATTAACTTGATCGCTCTGCATGGGCCCAATTTCACAAATAGCCCCCAAAAAGTTGACGAGGTGAGCTATGAGAGTTAGCAGAAAGCAAGGAATGGCAGCGTAAGTTTGAGCAAGACCAAGCCCAGCCATCAAACACATGGGGACTTTAGCTTTATCATCATCCACATGGGGTTTTTTTTCTTGTAAAGGTACTTGCAATGTTTTTTCAACATGGATGAAAAATACTGTTGACCAGTCTTTTTTATAACTATGTCGGATGAGGTTGAAAGTTGTTTATAGTAAAAGAGTAGTGTTTGGGTAAATTCGATTTGGGAGGTTGAGTAGTTCAAGTGATATTCTTTTTAAGGTTTGAGATTTGCAACAGCAACACATGCTAAATTAGCTGAGGTGCCCTCGGTTAAGGCACTTCAATACTCAAGTTAGTTATATTCGAAAGATAATAATCAAATAGAATATTGAAAGCTTATAGTGTATTTGGCATTGCCTAGAGTGTGGTTGGTTATGAGGTATTTATAGCCTTTTCCTAGTGTGTGATTTGTTGAAGGTGCCCCTATCAGATGTAGTTAGCTTTAGTCTTTGCCAGGAGGTTAATGGTCATTCCAGATCTCGGTATTGTTCTTGGTGGCACAATCTCCTATTTTTCAGAGTAAACAGTACCTCTGGTAGGCGCCTCCCTATCAAAGTTGGTGGCAGCGGCTATATCGGCTGTCACATGCCATTGATGTGGAGGCATGCTGTCTATAAGAACAATAAATGCGGCGTGGAAATGAGTCAGTGTCGGAGTGAGTCACCTGGTCAATAACAATCAAATAGATGGGCTGGTTGATCAAAGAGATGGTCAAATAGGCGAGGAGGGTTGACACCTCCTGTCGAACGCAGTCGATAATAGCATACTTGACCAGATGGTTGTTGTCGAATGGCTTAACCTAGAACTAATGTTGGGCCTTGCGCATTAAGTGGGCCTGTTGGGCTATCTGTTGGGCTACCCCATATCAGTGTCAATGGGACTAACATGTCAACATCTACTATAGAAAATGTTAAAAAAAAAATAATGTGGTTATTTTTATGAGGTAATGAATTTTTAGTTTTGATATATTCATCTATAACAAGCGTAATAACTAATTTTGTATCTTAAAGACTTAACAGTTAACAAAATTAATTTCTCTTTAAAAGATAATAAAAAGATAAATTCGTCTTCTATCTTTACTAGCAAGATAATTTTATTTTCTCCTCTCTAATCTCTAACATCTCCCTATCTCTCACTTTCGCTTATTTTACCTTTTATTTTTCTATTATTTCAATTTATCATAATATTTTTAGTTTATTCTAAAAGTTCAAATAGATATGTTGGGATTATTAAAAAAGGTATAGTATAAAATAAAAATTAAAATGAATATTTTTATTGATTTCATATTATAAATAGAGGATGCTAAAATCTTTGGTAATCCTTTATGTGGTAGAACTCAAGTGGCTCAGTTGCATAAGGCAAGTTGGTTGGGTCAAGTTAAAAATGGCTTCGATTCTCAATGTTCATATTAGGGAAAGGAGAATGAGGAGAAGAGGGGGCTGCCCTTAGTTAGGTTATCCAATTAGCTCCAAGAGATAGGGTATTCATCATATATGTGATTGTGGGTATAACCAAAATTGAGCTAAGTCTAATTGAGCTAGGGAGTGTTGTAAAGAGTTTGAGCAAAAGAGGTTGGGGTGGGTGAATTATGCTCGTTTAATTTTTTACGCACAATGGAATACTTTAAGGATTGATTTCTTCTTGATCTTATCAGTTCAATACTTACAACATTCAAACAGATAATTGATAATAGCAGAGTTACCATAGTTTGCAGTGTAGTAATCCACAATTAAACAATACATAAAGTAAAGAATAAAGCAAGAAGGGAACACATGGATGTTAGAGAGCTTCGGACCAAAAGATCTTGCTACTCTACATAAACTTTGCAACTTAGGATTTTAGAAAGACAACTAGGATGATTTTTTACAGGATCAAATCTAACATATTACACAAATTCTCTTGGGAGCAATCTTAACCTAAATTTTTACATGGGAGCAATCTCACTAGAAATTATTATATCAATAAATCATTATAAAAGCCATTTTCTCTACAGTTTTCTCAGTTAGTTGACTAGAAATCGAATTATCTCTCTAAACCAAACTTTTATGGGTATAGTCCTAACCTAGTCCTTTAAGGTACAAAAGGACTCAACCTTAGCTTTTGTAGGCTTAGATAAAAATCTTGGTTTTTTTAAAGTATTGAAGAACCTAATCTTGGTTTTTTAAGGCTCAACCAAAAACTTAACTTGTTACATAAATAAGGTTGAACTTATAACAAGTGCTTTACCAGGAAACAAATCCCTTTGATATTCTTAACAATTTTTTTGTGTGATAAAGTTTAAGCCCAATATTTATGGATAAAATCTAACCTTCAAAGAGTGCATCATAAGGAAATGAATTCCTTCAGCACCAAACTTTAAAGATCAATCTTAACTAGAATAGTGCATCTACAGGAAATATTCCTTTGATACTATGACTTCAAGTAGACGTATTAACCTTACAAGATAAACTTGAATGAAGTATAGGTTTAGGTTATTTGAAGCTATTAAATGATTTAAGTGCAACTCCTAATCTAGGGAATAAGAGAAGAATGGATTTAAGCTTGTTAGGCTAGAGAGATTTCTAATGAAGCTTGAGAGATCTTGAATATGAGTAAATGCACAAGTATAGAAGTTCTTGTAGTGTCTCTCTCCTTTATTTGAATGCCATCTTGTAGTATATTTAGGCCAACTAGCCATTGGGAAACATTACTCACAAGAATAAAGTCTTTCTAGATTTTCCTCTTTGGTGTATGATAGTCTTTGCTTTTAGGTTTGACTTCCAGTGATTTTCATTTCTATGCAAGTAAGGTGTCTTCACACTTTATCTTCTGTATAGCTATTCTAGACTTCAAATTCAAATTTGAAACTTAAACATTAAGACTTCAAGTTCATTTAGGCGGGGAAATTGAATTCTTTTGCCTTTTCACAAATGAGCACGAACTCTTTCCCATCATCTGGAAATCATTCATTGCTTTATACAATTCTCCAAAAATTAGGTCAAATATAAATTATTATTTTGATCCCTTTATTTATGAGTCATTACTTCAAGAAATCATTAGTATCAAAGGTTTGTTTTGTTATCATTAAAACATATGATTGGACCAAAAGGTCAAAAGGGAGAAATTTTCAAACTTAAGCTTGAGATATATACATATATATATATATATTAAGCTCGAGCTTGAGCTTATCAAGCCAAATATCAAGCTCACATCGATAAAAACTCGAGTTTGGCTCGGTTTGACTCGATTTAGTGAGTTGTAAATAATTACAAACTCAAACTTAAAATAAAATAATAGTAATGTAATATATATATTTATTAATAAAATAAAAAATAATATTTATTACATACCAGCTCACGAGCTAGTGAGGTACAAGTAACACAAGGCCGACTTAAATTAAAGATCGAGCTTAATTAAGCTTGACTTGAGCTCAAAAATGCTTGAGCTTGGCTGATGAGGCTTGCGAGTTAGCTCGATTCATTTACACCCTGCCACTGTAAAATGGTAACCATTATAAAAATTTCCTTTGTCTTACCTTAAATAGGCTCACAAGGACTCTTTTTTCATTGCTGGAATTAGCTCCCATTACTAGCTTCTTCATCGTCGTAGCTCTCAGAATTACACTATCATTGCATCTTGATCTTAACTCTAATCCTAAGACTTAACCTACTAACCCTAAGGAACAACTTCCCATGACTTTATCATAGCAATGATTCTATTTAGTAGAGGTGGGGATGGAGAATAGAAAAGCTATGTTGTGGTACTTGGGTGCAAAGAAAGAGGTCATCAAAGTGATGTCGAATTCCAAAAAAAGTAAGTGCTTAGAATGGTGATAACAAAATAAATAACAATAATAATGGGATAAAATCGTGGGGATTGAAGGAATTGTTGGAGGGAGGGCATCATAATAGGAGTTAATAGGAAAGTGAAAATGAAAAATTGAAAATTAGTTTGGATTTCATTGTAAAGGAAAGAAATCAGGGAGGATGTTAATCCATTGATAGTCGACAAGTTGATCTATAGGCCAAAAAATGGCATAAGAATATCAGAAGCTACTTGGTGATGTATTTCCCAAAATATATTTGATGGGGCTTATGGTTGACTTGTATTTCATTATGATGCTTTGAGGTGTATTTGATGTTTATGTTGAGGTTAGAAAGCAATGGTACATTAGTTAAGTTATTGTATTGAATTGTTTAAAGAAGATAAGAATACTGCTCAAGTACATGATGTTTATATGTGGTTTGTAATATTTCTTTGGTAGTGTGTTATCTAGAATTTATTGGCTTAACAAAGTGTTCTGTTTTACCGATGAAGCTTGCAATGTCAGCTTTAAAGCTTTTCTTGTGATTAAATGAATTGAATTACTTTGTTAGAATGCAATACCTTATATTTAGAGGCATTAGTTTTATTTTTAGAAGTTTTTATTTTGATCACAACAGGATAACTAGAAAAATTGCATAATGACAAGTCGTTATCTTGGATAGTGAAATAAAATGTTTCACGGCCATTCAATAATTGTTATTAAATTTGAATAATGAATTATTAGTTTTTCACTAGTTGGTGTATTATACCTAATCGAGTAATGATAAAAGGTTAGCAAGATACTTGAACATGAGAGCTAAACTTTTATTTTGTACCTAAAACCTAAAACCTAAAACCTTAAATCTTAATCTGTCTTTGAGTCATTAATATTTGTCGCTTCAACTTATATGTTTCATTGCCTATTTGCTACTGCCCTCACTATAAGGGAATTCATAATACATCTCAAATAGCTCAATTCCTCTTATACTACTGGCTCTAGTTTCAACCACTAGCTCTTCTCTAGCATGGAGAAAAATTGTAACTATATTCCAGAACTATTGCCACTTTGATTTTAGCCTATCAAGTATGGGTTAGCACGTTTGATCTATTAATCTATAATTGTTTTGTACATTGTACATTTTTTCATAATTTTAATTCTTCTAGTAGATTAATTTGAAATTAAGCACGACAATTATCCAGTCAACATCATTTGGGGTCCAATTTTGGGCATTTTACACCATCTAACAACTACGGTCCATGTTAACCACATTGGAATGCTATGTCAAATGATAAAAAAGAAAATAGAAAGCCCTAAAAAATTATAATTTTAAAATTTTAAAATTAATTATAAAACAAAAAACCTAAAAACCCACAAAACTAAAAATGCTAAAATAATCTAAAAAAACTGTTCAAAAGTGGAGATAGAATAAATCTCAAACCTTAGAGTCAATAAGAAATAAAAAAATAGCCAAAAGGGAAACCCTAGCCACTGAAACTCTTAAGAAATCACATAAAGAAACCCACAATGTCATCGAGAAATTCCAAGCTTTCACAAAAACCTAAATCTAAGCATAAAATAGAAAAATTTCTATTCTTAAAACCAAAACCCTAAATATTAAAGTGAACGTTTGCTTGTTCTAATTTGTGGTGTTGTTGAGAAAATGCTGGACATCTACTTAAACTGATTCATTTGCCACCGTTTCCATATAGTACGTGTTTAAACATTTGTCTTTTTATACTATTTGTGGTTTCATTTAAGAATTATGGGACCACGCTTGTTTTTTGGTTGAGTGCTATCTCTTCTGTTGTTAGTAGTTGTTTTGTGTATTAGGCCCATATTTACTTTTGTTATAGTTAAAAGTTTCCATGTTCTTGTTGTTTATTACTTTTATTGGGACCATAGTTAATTTTTAACTATTTTTCACTGTTGAATGTTTGAATGTTGAATACTGAGTGAACTTTTATGATTATGCATGTGGACTTAATATGTTTTTTCATGTCACTCTATCAATTTTTCAAAATTGATTTATGAATACTATAGTCTGTCCATTTGTGGTCCTTATCTTAGTAAGAAATATCAGGAATATATGTATGTAGTGTTGTTGGTTTTGTGAATGTTGTTTCTGCAAATATGAATGTTCTTATTTATTTTTTTAATTTTTATCTTCTTTATGTACATGTGGAGCTAGAATCTAGGAAAATCACTGTGTCTTTATTTTATGGTGGTTGCTGTGATCTTGTCCCCCTTGTGTGTACAAAAGTGGAGTGACTAAGTTTGATTACTTCCTATTAGATATTCTAAATTTTTAGGAATGTAGACTACCTTTGCATTAGTGTAAATTGAAAACCCCTTGGAAGTTCCACCATAAAATTGATAGTTCATTCAAATTAATTAGATATGTCCAGAACTAAAAATAATTGGTGAATCTAGTGCTAAATATCATGAGCTCAAGATTTAGAATCCCAACCTCATGGCCTATCCTAATTTTCAGTATAATCCCATTGCCAATCCAAGTCCCAAAAATAAGTCCGATCCTAGTTATAAGTCTAATCCTAAACCCAAAGGCAAAACATAACTCTAAACCTAATCCCAAACACATACAGTCCAAAACTTATGCAAAACTTAATAATGAGAGTGGGTGATTGGGGAGTTTCTTTCAGACTGTTAGTTTACCTCAAACTTTTAGTGGTGATGAAGATAGTAGTTGTAGTGATAGTGACCCTTTGTATGTTTTTGAGGTTGAGAGTGATGGGGTAGATAATGATTTGCTCTATGATTTATTACTAATCTTGTTAAGGAATGGGTTGGGATTGAGGAACCACATGTTAATGAGAGGGATAAGGAATGGGATGAAAATGTGACTGATAGTGAGAGTGAAGAAGAGATTATGAGAGATATTGATGTGCCTTTAGATAGTGAAATAGACTTATATGTTGATACAAAAATGGCCTTGATTCATATTTCTTCAATTACAACAAAAAACATACTCCCAAATTTGAGTAATGCATGAAATTTAGGAACAGGACTAATTTTATAAAGGTTGTTCATGATGAAGCCATCCAAAGCATAGGAAACATTAAAATGAAAAAGAACGATAAAGAGAGAGTTTATACAAAATGTGAGTCAGAAGCAATGGGTGGAAAATATATGTATATAAAGTGTAGGATGAGTCAAAACTTTTCAAATTAACATATATAATCCTATGCACACATGCTAGCTTACATATGATGTTTCTAATGTCACATCTATTTAGCTTGCAGAGAGGTTTGTAAGTAAAATGAAAATTGATTCAAAAATAAGGGCTAAGGGTTTAGGTAAGAGTTAAAGATGGATGATAGGGTTAGTGTATCTTGGTATCAAGCTTGTAGAGTCAAGAAAAAAGCTCTTCAGAAGATTGTGGGTGATCCTAAAGCTTAATATGCCAAACTTTAAGAGTATGCAACTGAGTTGAGGAGAACTAAACTAAGGTCTACGTTATTCTAGGAATAGATGATAGTAGTGGGAGAACACTTTCACACATTTTGTTATCGTTTTGGGGCATTGAAAACTGGGTTATGAATTGGTTGTTGGCCTATTTTAGGTGTAGATGGGTATCATCCGATTGGCCCTCATAAGTGATCCTTCTTACTATTATTGACATTGACTCTAACAATAAATCATATCTTGTTGCATTTGTAATAGTGAATAGGGAAAATGAGATACTTAGCTCGGTTTTTAACTTTAACATAACAAGGTCTTCAAATAACTAAGCCATGCAAATTTATCTTTATGTTTGATAAATAGAAAGGGTTGATTCAAGCCTTTGGTCATGTTTTTCCAAAGTTTGAATATAGGTTTATGTTAGGAACATATGGAAGAACTTTATTAATCCTGGGTTTAAGGGGTTGGATTATAAGAATGTTTTGTGGAAAATGGCAAATAGCATAATTGTTAGCAAATTTAAGTTGCGCATGCAAGCTATAGCTGATCTTGATCATGTAATTCCTAATTAGTTTAGTAATAAACCACCTTCACAATGGAATGAATCATACTTTACTCCAATGTGAAAATGTAATATGATTTTGATTATTTTTCTAAATTCTTCAATAGTGCAATTCTTTATGCTAGAGAGAAGTTAACATCGACTATGCTTGAGTGGATAATGTAGTACATGATGATGAGGTTGAAAAAAAAAACAAAAACAAAAAAATGAGATAAAAGTTAAAAATTGGAAGGGTGATCTATGTCTTGACATCGTGGAAATCATGAATGAAAATGTGAAGGAATTAGGAGATTGTATCCTAAGGAAATCTCATGATAAGTATTACCAAGTAAAACATATTTATGAAAGGCAATATTGTGTGGATTTGGAAACATGGACCTGCAGTTGCAGAAAACAAGACTTGATAGGAAGCTCTTACCTTTATGCTTGTTGTACAATATGCAATCAAAGGCATGATTCAAAATTCTATGTCTCTTGTAGCTATACTATTGAATATTACTAAGGGCTCATTTACTTAATATGATGGGATGTAGAAGGATGGGATGAAATCTATGATGATGAGAAGGATTATGATTATTTTATAACTGTTATACTGTATTTACTTTGCATGATTAATTATAGGATGATAAATGATAGATAAATATATTGTTTACTTGAGTAGAATAAAGAAGTTAGATAAATTATATGTAGACAAAAATGCCCTTAATTAAAAAGATATATTTATTATTATATTTGACATAAGCAATTTTTTTTTTTCATTCTTCAACAATTTTCCGTTCCTTACTAAACTTCAACAATGGAAGCTCAAAAAGTTCCAAGTCTTAACTTGACCATTCATTCCCCCATCATAATTTCCATATCCTATCTCTCTTAAAATCCATACATTCCATGTTCAATTCCATTGTTTGCCACCACCACCTACACCACAGTAGCCTTCACTTGTTCTCCATGCCAAATTTCCAAGACTTCAGACTCATCGCAAACCATTGACTCCACCATGCTTTCACAAGCCCACTAATTATACCATCATCTTTCTCAATAGACCCATCTTTGCCACTTTCTGCTGTTCCCTCACAAACCCCAAGACTCTACCATCTTTTTCCCCACCAAATCCCTTCTCTGCCACTTTTTGTTGTCCCCTCACAAGCATCAAGACTCCACTATCCTCTTCCCCACCAAACCCACCTCCACCATCTTTTGGCATCTTTTCACCACCAAGAAGCACCTAACACCTTCTTTACCAAGGAAAAGCTTAGCCTACTCATCATCAGCTAGCACCGATCTCTCTCTTTTCTTGGGCAAGTTTGTCTTCTTCAACTAAAGCCGAGATGAGGGATTTTTGGTTGGTATAACTTGAATTAATTTAGTAAGGACATTTTAGAACTTTTAGCTCATCATCCACATGACCAAAATTTTAGGATAAATTGATCACAACCCAGTGAAGAGATGCTAAATCCACACACATCTAGGATTCATGTCGGGCTACTCATTTCCTACCGAGCTTAATCTTGCAAAGAAAATGTTGTACGAAGGTAGGATGAAGGCCTTTATCCATTGTTATCACCAAATGTAAACAAGCCCTAAAGAGTTCATGAAAGTTCCATAATGGTTATAAATGGTCAAAATTGTTTGGGAGAGACCATTTATATACCTCCACTTTCTCTAAACTTCAAAAAGATAAAAAGCTATACATATAAAGTAATAAGTAGCCTATGGAATAGGGAAAGAAATGAGGTAGAGAATGGCCTCGAGTTGAGGAGCAGCCAACTTGAAAAAGAGAATTAAGGGCTTCAAGTTCAGTTTATGCAAGCAAACTGGATACAATTAAAGAAAGTGTCCACTGAAAAATCCTTTGGATGAAGAGATTATAGACTTGACACTTGATGTTGTAGATACAAAAGAGCTTGTTCCTACTCACGCTCCTTCAGCAACTATCAGGGAATTAAAGGTATGATCATTATTTTAATTATATTTTAGTAAATTGAAGTCACTATATATTAACTTAGTAAATTAAAGTTTACTTGAATAATTTTTTGGTTGTATTTTTGTCATATATTATTTGGCAGGTTTAAAAAAATGTTGGTCCTTAAAATTAGCAGCAAGAAAGTGCACAAATTGATTAGTAGGCTAAAGTTAACATAATATTATAACATGTTTTTATCTTTCATTATTAATTGATCTACTGTCTATTAATATAGTAAATTATAGACACTTGATTAGTTAATTTATGTGTCTTTTTGTCAAGTTTGTGTTGATAGATTGAAAAAGAATTATTGAAGTCAATTGCCAAAAAATGTAGAAACTGATTTGCAGGACAAGGCTAACTTAACAGTATATTTTATATTATTTTTAATTAATCATTCTACAAATTGAAGCTACTATCCACTAAGCATAAGCAGAGCTACCAAGAGTGGTGCAACAAGATCTCTTAGGGGTCCATCAAAGGTATATTATTACATATTGCAATTATAAAGCTAGTTGAAAGAGGTCTTTTGCCAGCTGTCTATTTAAGTAAAACATTTTTTTTATAGGTCACACTTGGTGGTGAAGGGACAAGTGGACTTAGAAGATCTCCAAGGGCAATAAGAAAGGCAAAAGTATAAAACTAAAACTCAACATTCATTATTTCATCAAATATATAAGTGTAGCTTTCACTATGTTTGTGGTTATTTGTGTAGGAAATCAAAACAAATGCTTCTAAACAAATAAGGTACCTAGACCATCCATGAGTTGCAAATGTTACAAAATGACAGTAATCTCACCAATATACAAGGAAAAATGAGAGTTGTTCAGCTTAACAACCTCACACAAGCAATGGATACTCTAAGAGGGAAGAAGAAGATAGGAGGAAAGAGAAAAGAACTCACAAATCTAGAGATTTTAGAATGAAGTATTTTGTTTGTTAGGGTGTATCTTGATATTGATACTTGTTATTAATACTAAAGGTGATTTTGATACTTGTTGGTGTTGGTACAATTTTGATACTTGGTGGTGTTGGGAGTCAAACATGTTTGTGCTTGAGGGATTGAAATTTTTGAAATGGGAATGTAGTTTATATTATAGTTTATAATGCAGTTTGTGTTTTTATTGATACTAAAGATGGTCTTGATACTTGTTGTCTTTGGTGCATATTGTTTATATACTTGTCATTCATCAGTTTATGTTGCTTTCCTCATAATCTTCTACTTTTCTTTTGTTACACTTATAACCTTTCCTTTTGGTACACTATGAAAATGACACCAAGCAATAACTTAATAACCATTTTTAGTAATACTAGTTCATTTTTACAAAAACAACGTTTTCTGCACTTCTTGCAAAGATAACACTGGGTCTCTCAATCTACTAATGATAGAAAGAACTTATGAACCCCAACAAAATGACAAAGGAAAAAAAAAAAATCAACATTCCATCAATTGTCATTCAACAAATTAATTGCAAAGATGATAAAGTTAAAAAACTAATTTTCATTAACATAATAACGTTCCAAATTATAAACTCTAGCAACATAAAAAATTAAGAAAAAAATTGACATTCCAAAAATTATTTGCAAAGAAGACATAATTAATAACTAATATTCACTAGAATCCAAGAAAAAATTCCAGCATGACAATGCAACCTTCAATAATAGCCATTACAATAACTAATTAATAAATTTTTCACTCAAATTCCAACATTACAATAACAAAGAAAAACCAATAAAAAAAAGCCAACATAAGAGCCATTATAGTAGAATTGTAGCCAAGATGACGCCAACTAACTCCATTACAGTAAAAATCTCAAAAATTATAACTTTGCCAATCATCCTCCAGTTCTATCTATGCCACTTCAAATTTTCAATCTCAGCCCCCACTTACTTGATTTTGTGAAGAAAATCGGGGATAATGTTTTTAGCATTTGCATACATGGGTGGATAACCTACTTCAGATAGGGATGGCAACATGGTGGGTTGGGGCGGGTTTTGACTCAACCCGAACCCACCCCACAAAGATTTTTCATAGCCTCTACCTGCCTTGTGGGATTTAGAAGTGAAAACCCAAACCCTACTTGCAATGAAAATGTAGAATCCGAACCCTACCAACACCTAATTAATATTTTCTATTTTTTTAAAATACTATCTAGGATACAATTAATGAAATATTACAGTTTTAACTCAAACATCATATAAATTTCACTTAAAATAAACAAATAGAAAGCTTCTGAGCATTTTCTAAACATTCTAAATCTACTCTTAGTTACAATTAATGAAATATTATAATTTTAACACAAATATCATATAAATTTTATATAAAACAAACAAATAGATAGCTTTTGAGCACTTTCTAAGTATCATAAATCTACTCTTGGGAATCACAATTATGAGGAATGGGAAGAAATATATATTTTTTGTAAAAAATTAAATTAGATATAAATATATATAAGTACTTTGGGATGGGTTTATAGTAAACCCAAACCCGATTTGACCCGCACCCATTAAAACTTGAACTCGATCAGATTCGTCACAGGGTGGGTTTTCCACTCGCTCCAATCAGAGCAAATTGGGGTGGGTACCTGCATATCAAGTATAAATTGCCATCCCTAATTTCAGAGAACCCATACCCATTTCTCCAAAATAAATTGATCCAATAAAAAATTAAATTGAAACTAAAAAACCCTAGATACTACTATGAAATTGTCACTTACAATATATCTTGGGTAGGATACATATCATTTATCAGGGCTTATGCTTATCCATAAGGTCTTCACCAAGTCTATGATCTTGACACATGAGTATTCAAGTGGCCTCACCAATGCTAAGGAGCTTGAGGACGATG
This sequence comes from Jacaranda copaia, assembly GCA_014898725.1. Taxonomy (NCBI): domain Eukaryota; kingdom Viridiplantae; phylum Streptophyta; class Magnoliopsida; order Lamiales; family Bignoniaceae; genus Jacaranda; species Jacaranda copaia. Next base: position 368,679 of record JACGDI010005532.1, read on the forward strand.
GCATTGAGCAAAAATTAAAAAAGAAAGAATGGAGAAAATAATGACAGAGGAAGAAATAAGGAGATCAAAGGGATAAGCTATTTTCGGCAAGGATCGGAAAGAAATGAAAAAGGAAAATAGGGCAAAAGATGGGTAAAGATTTATAACTCTTTTTTGAGAAATTTTTTTTAAGAATTTTAATTAAGCTATGTATGAATATTTGACATGGCATTTCTAATTTGGCTAACGTGGTATGTGGTTGCCAAATGGCGCAAAACAATCAAAAGTGAAGCCTAACTGATGCTTCATGGGTGATTGTTGAGCTCAATTTCAAATAAATCAGCCCAAAGGACTTAAAATATGAACAAATTTACCAAATGTGCAAACAAATTATAGATTAATGGATCAAATGTATTAACTCCACATCTTAATGGACAAAAATAAAAAAAGGCAATAGTTGGTAGACTAAATTGGCAATTTTCCTATTGACACAACTCACACAATCGACATTACCATTTCTACTTAAACCTTATCTCTAACTTAGAGACCAAATTTACTTGTCCCAAGGAGTAACTTTCCATTATTTCATTACAAAATGACTCTATTTTTGTAGAGGTGGAAGAAGAGAATGGGAACACTAAGATGTGGTACTTGCAATCAAAGAAAAAGGCCATCAAAGTGATGTTGACATCTGAAAAAGAAATATGTTGTTGAGAATAGTGGTAACAAAACAAATAGCAACAAAAACATGATAAAGTCACATAGGCTGAGGAACGTACCGGAGGAGGACATTGAATAGTGAAGTTAAGATGAAAATGGAGAGAAATGTTTGGATTTCACTATTAAAGGAAGAAACTAATGCATTGATAGGTAGCAAGCAGTCCATAAGTTGAAAAATAGCCTAAGAATGTAAAAGAACAACTTGGTAATGTATTTCCTAGCATATATTTGGTAGGGATTATACGTGACTCATATTTGGTTGTGATGCTCTAAGGTGGATTTGATGTCGATGTGGAGGTTGAAAAGTAATAGTATCTTATGTAAAAAAGATAAGGTACTACTCAAATACATTTGTGGCTTTAATTTTTCTTTTGTAGCATAGTTCAGAATGTCTTCTCGAATTCATTTGCTTGATAATGTATTCTATTTTATTAATGAAGCTTGTAATGTATACATTGAACTTTTTGTGGTTGAATGAATTAGATTACCTTTCTAGAATGACATAGCTTACCTTATATTGGCTTCCAATAGCATTAATGTTATTTTTAAAACTTCTATCTTGATTAGAACAAGATAACTACTAATAGCACTTAATGACAAGTGGTTATCTTAGAAGCTAAAGATGATTGTTGCAACCATCCGATTATGGTCACTATAGATGTACTAATGAGCAATAAATTTTTCAGTAGTTTAGATGTTTAGCTGATTAGGTAATTGTAATAGATGTCCAAGATATGTCCAGCATGAGCTCTAAATGCCTAATCTTGAATATTGAACCTTGATTAATCTAAACCTTGGCTTTTCATTTAAACTTTTCTCTCTTTGAGGTTTAGTTTTTGTTTGAAAAAACTTTTAGAAATCATTTGAAACCATGCAAATTTCTATATTTTCATGTGTAATTTTAGAATTTGAAAAAGAATGGCAACAAACAAAAAGGAAAAATAGAAACTAGGAGAGGTGGAAGAAGAGAACAATGGGACCACGCACATTCAAAATAGCCCACTCTCTCCAATACAAAATTAAAGGAAATTCAAGATTAGCTTGAGAAAATCAATGAAAAAGCAAGTGAAAAACTCTTGGAAATGAAAAGAAAGTACAATGCAATTTGCAAGCCTATTGTTATAGGTGAAATGTCATCATGAAATCTAGTACCAATTTCTAGTTGATGGTGTTTATGTGTAATCTTGCCCTTGATGAACTCCTCATTCAAAAAAACCAAAAAATGTACAAGTTTTTAAGAGAGTGTTGGGTAAGTTGATAAGCTCCTCAAACATTTTATAAGACGTCTAAAACTTTTTGGTAATTGTTTTTCAAAAAATGAGCTTATAAGCTCCTAAGATATGATGTTAGGAGCTTGTAAATTTGTTTTTTTTTTTAATAAAAAGTAAGGAGTTGCTAGCTTATTTTTAAGATCAAAACAAACTCCTTTATTTTTATTTATATTAATTACAAAATTTTCATTACTAATATCTTATTTACTCCAAGATTTTACTTTATTCAAACACTTCAAGAACTTATTTTTAAAAAAAGATCTAGCATCTTTTAAACTCTAAAGCTATTTTGTAAGATGTAGGAGCTCATAAGATATTTTAGACACCTTCCAAGTAAGCATGAAATAGAAGATTGGAAAGATGTGGCTACTCCATTAAATTCCACATCAAGCCCAATCCTTACTTTGAAGAGACCAACCTCACAAAGTCCTTTAACTTCCTCGAGGAAACTAAAAAAACAAAATGTAAATCCCAACAACAAAAATAAAGTGGAAAGAACACATTGGTATTACTAATGGAGTTGCTAAAGAAAATAAACTAAAGGAAATAAGCGACCTCATGTTAAGGAAAGCATTTTTTCCTCATTAATGACACCCAAAATAGTGATGATGTGGATGAGATTCAAGATGAGGTTGGTGAAATCATCGAGGATGATTTGTGGCCAAATCTTCCTACACACTTTAAATATTATATGTTTCTTAGTGCATTTAGCCATATTTTGTAGAGAGCCCAGTATAACTATGATGTGGATTATAGATGTCTTTAAAATGCCAACATTATTATTAAATTTTTATTTTTGTCACCCAGAGAACGTAATTGTAGTATTCAAAAAATTGGCTTGTGTATTATATACGAGATGTATTATTTTTTCCTTTTTTTCTGAAAAAAGCAATCAATATTAAGATCATCATGATTTTTAATAACTAATTATAATTAATGGATCAATTAAAACATATATTTAAAGAAGAAACCACCTCTAAAGAAGATTAATTTCCACACTAACAAATGAGAGTTGAATTTGTTAATTATAGAAGAAGCACTTTTACAGAAGGCAAACTTGCACACTAATAAATAAGAGTCAAAGCTTTTAATTACATATTGATAACTCCCCAAAAGAGAATTATTCTATCTTTGTTTTGTACCATGATTTGTCTAGTTTTTGAGTGAATTAGGAAGAAAAACACACCTATTTGCTATATTTTTATTATTTTGTGACGTTTCTATATTTTTATGCGTTTCTTGTATCTTTTTATTTGTTTGTATGGGAGTGTTACTAGAAAATATGTGTTGGAGTTGAAAGTGTATTGTACCTAATTATGTGCAAGAAAACTCTAGCAATTGCTTTTCAATGTTTAGTGCCATGATTATAGTATACCTTGAAAGCTTGCAAACAATAAATGAAATATCAGGCTTAGTGCAATGCATGGCATACATTAAATTGCCAATTGCACTATCATACTCAGTTTAAGCAACAACTCCCATTGTGTTCTCCATTAATTTGTGTGAATTGTCATATGGGGTGCTTACCTCTTTGACTCCCAAATGTTGATACTTCTTTAAAATTTTCTCAATGTAGTGGGATTGACACAAAGCATAATCCCTATGTTTTTTTTTCAACTTTAATTCCCAAGATAGTATCTACTCCACAAAGATCTTTCATTTTAAATTGTGAGGATAAATACTTTTTCGTTTCATTTATACCATTAATATTTGTCCCAAATATAGGCATATCATCAACAGACAAGCATACAATGACACTATAATCCTTTGTGAATTTAGAATAGATACACTTATCCAAATTATTATGCTTAAATCCATTAGACTAAATAATAGAATCAAATTTTTCATGGCTCTGTTTGGTGCTTGTTTCAAGCCATATATTGACTTAACTAATCTATATACTTTCTTTTCATTTCTAGGTAGAATAAATCCCTTAAATTGTTCCATATACACCTCTTCATCCAAATGACTATTGAGGAAAACTATTTTAACATTAATTTGATCTACAATAAACTATGAATAGTTGTTAAATCAAATAACATTTTAATAGACGTTATTCTAGTTACTAGTGCATATGTGTTAAAATAGTCAATACCTTTCTTTTACCTAAAACCTTTTGCTACTAATCTAGCATTAAAAGTTTGTTTAGATCCATCAATATTATATTTCTAGCAGTGTTGTATTTTCTTCAAAAGACTCATTTGCAACTTATAGGTTTTGAACCAATACTTAAGTACTATTAAATAATATGAGGCCATTTCTGTATTCCTCTTTCTAGAATGTCACATCTCTAGATGTCATGGTGTCTTTACAAGTTTTAGGATCTTCTATATTTAATATAATAGGCATTTTATAGAGCACTGATTCCTTATTACTCTTAAACAAGAAAACTGTGGATTAACAACGTCTGGCCTGAGGCTATTTTCTTTTTTGATACTTAGAATTTTTCCATATTCACTAGGGGATTAAAGTGTAATGCTCCCTTTCGAGATAACTCCTAGTTGGGACGCCACTCAGTTCAATCTCAATACTTAACACATAAACAACATAGGCCCATAACAAACATTTCAAACACATCAGAAATAGCAACAGATTTCAACTTAAGCAAACCTCGACAAAATACTACGTACAAACCTGAGATGATCCCATAACATACAACACAGGTGCTAAATACGTACCATCAGTGGTTTTGAAATATCCATCACATAGCGTTATATACACATTGTAGGTATCAATTCAATTCTACATATCACAACATCTCTAATACAAGCTTAACATACAAGTACACCTATATATATACATAAAATACTTGTTCTATTACAAAACATAATTTTTCCCAATTCAAGCCAGAAGTCTACATCTATCACTTAGCTTTGTCTAAGAAAAATAAAGACAAAATGAGAGATAAGTCCATAGGATTTAGTGAGGGATATTCATAACCACAAGTGATAGAGGTCTGTCGAGGAAGAATAAACTCAACAAATCATAAATTAACTATTAGAATAGGAATAGATCAGGATACAGGCAGTCAAGAATCATTTTACAAATGGATTAGATTATAGACAGTTAGGAACAATTACAGGCATTAACAAATTCAAGGTTATTAATAGGTACTAGCTTGGGAGTTGTGACTATTAGCTTGAATGGCTTAGGATCATCTTAATCAGATCAACTTAGGAGAAATGGTCCATCTCAACTAAATCAATTCATGAGGAAATGCAAATGGCTCGTTCAACCTAGACAATAACCCAATCTAGACCAAGAAATTTCACTATCATTGTTGCTCCATGAGCGGGGTACAAACAATCAGACTACAATCAAAATATAAATTAGAGCAGAATAAACTTATTAGATTTTCCTTATATCACTAGTTTCATGCTGACAACTTATCCATGCACCTAGCAGGGATTAACATCTCATTATTTAACAAAGAGTTTACGGCTTACGATGTATCCTATGCACACAGTAGGGATTAACATCCCTTTATTTAATTAAAAGTTTTGGGCTTACGGTTTATCCCATATACCTAGCAGGGATTAATATCCCATTTTCCTCATAAAATAATTATAAATAGTAATAGATAACTGATAGTCAGATATCAGAATGGATGGATAACAGACAATCAAATAACAAAATGGATAGATAATAGATGAGATGTTCTAGGCACTAGAACTGATAGGATTCAGAGTTAATATTAAGAAATTACCCTTGCAGGCGTGTACACATAAAGAGATAACTAGCAAGATCTCAAAATAGTTCACATATTTCAATAAATATGATGTTGTTATAGTAAAGAAATAGGAACCCTCATAGGGGTTTACAAGATTATGACATATAACAATTGAGATCACAAGCAATTATGATTCCAATAAATAAGAGCAAGTATAGTATACAAACAAGTTGGACCCTCACAGAGGTCATTCTATAAGAATAGAAAGGTATATTCAAAGCTAGGATGGTAGACCCTCACCTCCGTAATCTCAAAAGACTATAGTCACCACCTATTAGTCAACGGGACTCACTTCGTTGTCACCTAACCAAAAGAGTATATTTACAGTCAAAATCCACATTTGACCCCAATAATCACTATTATACTATCAGTAGCCCAAAATCACTAATCATTGACTTAATACAATAGTTATAGGGTTTAATCAGTACCATCGATACAAAATGTGCTAACTAATGCATTATAATAGACATAGTTACTGGGTTTATATCGATACTAGCAAAAAGGCACAATCAATTCCTTGTTTATATAATTATTGTCATAACATCAACCCAAATCAAAATAATCATCCAAACATCTTAATTAACCTAATTATTGTTACTTAGGTCTCAAATCCATAAAATTGGGGTTTTACAACCTAACCACTTATTTAATCACGATTATCGTATAATATACTAAATTTGGTCCACTAAATATTAAGAATCATACATTCATGGCTTATATTTAAATTCTCATATCCAATTATCCTCACTAACCTAATTTTATTACTTAGGTCTCAATTTCATGAAATTAGGGTTTAATTGCGTAAGTAAGTCAATTAACCCAAGATTATCACATGATAATACAAATCCCTGTTTACTAAACTTATAATGGTACATGTATGTTCCAAATCTTGGTCCCATATCATATTTCTTTTTTGCATGTGTCATAATACAAAATTATAGGATAAATGGTATGACATATATGTTTATATATTAGTTCCAATACAACTCTTTTACCCAAGATGTGCTTAATGAAGCCTTAAAATCTCCAACCAAGTAGCATTGCCATGATCACCTGAATGAGGTAAAGAAACTGCCGCAGAGTTGGGCACCAAATGAAAAATGTTAACACTATCACTGAAAGACTTGCCTTGACGAGAGCTATGTAATGGTTTGATTAATTTTGCCAAATGTTGCTATGAAGATAGTTAATTACAACCTTGAATCCACTGCATATTCTCACACCATCTTAGTTTGTTGCCCTTATTTTGCCATTGTCGGTGGTCGGAACCCAAAATTGACCTCACCAAATGCTTTTTTGAGTTGAACCTATCACAGAACACCCTTGGTCTATCCTTAGAAGCCATTGGAAAGAAGCAGCCTACCACTTCTATTGTGGTCAACCTTCAAGCCATGTTTTTTTAGTGATTTGTCATTCGATTTGCCATGCATGTGGTGTCACTGTGTTGCTGATGAGGAGATGAAGCTAATGGCCAATTTGGCTTTGAGAGAAGGTGGCAACCGACATAGTCACTAGAGTTGATTGCTTGTGAGGAGAAAGACAGTGCAATTGGTAGAAATGAAAAAATTTGGGGGAGAAAAACTAAATATAAAACCATCTTTTGAAAATTCTAAATTGATCCTAGAAGTTCAATCCAATTTTCACTTAAGTTCTCCAAGCTATAATAAAACCTCAATTCAGCCCCTAATCATAGTGAGTGCCTCACTTTAGCCTATTTAACCCAAAATAATTCCATGCAAACCCCTATGACAATTAAATGTGATCTAATCAAGTATTGTCTATTTGCAAATTGACCCCAAAACTTTTAATGTCTTTACAATAAAGTCTTTTTTATTAATTTTTCAAGCCTTAAAATTCGATCAACCAATATCTTAATTTCTAAATTATTATTTTTCAAAATATTGAATTTTAGGGGTGTTACATAAAAGTACTTTTCTTTTATCATTAGTTAATATACTTCAATCAGTTTGTTCATGTGCTTGTGTAGTTACATTAGAATCATTGCCAAATTTATCTTCAAGAAATTCAACAACTTTGATTCTACTATCACATTAAACTCTAAGTCCAATATTAATCTATATGCTTTAAAGTGATCATGTCCCACAAACACATTTTTTTCAGAGCTCTTGGTCCTAACTTTGTTCGTTTAGGATCTGTCACTCTATGAAAAGCTAATTCATCCTAAACTCTAAGGTTGCATAAGTTTTGTTTTTCCTTTTTCCATAATTTAAATGGAGGTACTTTAAGTTTCTTAGAAGGTATACAATTATGCACATGACATGTAGTTAGTAAAGATTTACCACATAAATTATTAGGGAGTTTAACATTCAAGATAATTGCATTCACCATATCAACTAGTGTCCTATTTTTCCTATAAGCTAAACTATTTTGTTGTAGGGAATAAATCTCCTTTCACATTGGCTATGAATTTAGAATTCAAGATACTTTAAACTATTTTTTTTCTTGTAAAGTGTCTCAATTAACATTGGCTGTGAAGATATATCCATTTCTTGCTCTTTCATATCTTTTGCTTTAGCTACTTTAATAACAACTATAGCATCTACACGTATTAAAACTTTACCGCTGGGATTGTTCTATCTTCTATTTGTGTCCCTCAATGTCTAGGTTGTGCTGTCAAGGTCTCTTAGCTCTATAATCTCACTATGTTGGCTTTTTCTGTCTTGCTTGACCCTTTGTTGCAAGCCTTTTTCTCTACTAACTTTTTTTCTAAGGACTGGTCTGTCTCGAGAATAGTGGCTTCCACTTTATCTCTCTCGATATAGGAATTGGTAGTCCATTAGTTTGTTTTCACATCTACTTTAAGCTTAGTTATTCTAAATTATAACATAGTGAATGATAGATATACCCTTTTCTATATTCAACTTAACCATTTTTCTATTCATTTTAGAGTTGGTCTAGCTGTTTATTAGTTGTAGTTGGTTCAACACTGGGCCATGGCTTTATGAGTAGGTGTGATTGCCTTGGAAAACCCTAGCTATTTGAACACTATTTGGCTTTTCTTTTTACTTTTGTGTGTCTAATTGCCTCTAATCTTTATGTCTTACTTAGGAGTACTTGCCTTCACCTGCCATTCTTTTTGTATAACAACCCCTAGGTTACCCAGCATATGTAGGAAAATATCTAAGTCTATTGTTATGTTTGTTCATGTCTTATCGTCTAACATAAATCTACTTTCTTCTAAAGCTTTTTGCATGACATTCTTGAAGGTAATACAATTATTAGTAAAATAACAGAAATAAATGTGCAACTTATAATTTATTTTTTTGTGCAACTCTTTGGGTCATGGATTTGCTACAATAAATAGATAGGGATATGATTTGTAATAGAGATGTTAAATGAATAATCTTCTTGATTCCTAGCCTTTGTTGAATCTTTGGCCTTAAATGAGCTCAGAATATGGCAAGCATAAGGTCTCCCTCTTAGGATTTTAGTTGCTAGGATGTTTATTAGTTGTTTTTATTGTCTCTAACCTCATTTGTGCTATAGTAAACGATGGATAAAGCTGGGAAGTTTTCTCCTTCATCAATCACCTACTCTATCCCCTCCCTCTCTCTCTCTCGATATATTGTTCAATATATATGGCTTTGATTACCAATTGAGCTAAATCTATGGTCTCTGGAGCAATCAACATGTGTCAACTAAGGATACATATTCGTAACTACCATACCTGCATAGCACCAATCGAGAATTGCAAGGATTTTTATTACATAATTTTCTAAATCTCTCAGGGAAGTCAACAACTGGCTCATCCACTTCTTGTTTCAAGTTTATAAGATTAGTTGTTATAACTTTAAATTATGGCCTATAAAAACAACCATGGAATATTCTTTAATGTGAGCCTAACTTTGAAAAAATAGGTGGCAAAGAGGAGTGCCATGTGAAAGCTATTTCTATTAAGGAAAAGGGAACAACTTCAACTTGTAGAAGTTATCTTGACTTACTTTTTTGTATTAATTAGTTAACCTCCTAATATGTTCTATGTGGGTTTACCACCTCCACTTTAGAGCATGATAAACTTGGGAGATTTGTAGCCTTTTAACAATGGTGTAATGATCTATTATGCTTGTAATTTCCTATATGTTTTCCTACTAATTAGTTTTAGCTTCAAACTAGAATTCCTTCTATAATCTGCTATATGTTGGGGTTGATCTGTTGAGGTACTTTTTACCTAAGATAGCAACTTGGGGTTCTTGGTGTTGAGTGTAAGGATGATTGTAAGGGTAGCTAGCTTTGGTGACATTTGAGGTTATGCTAAAGTTTTAGGTGTTGTAAGGTATATTACCTAGCTAATGATAGAGAGGTTGAGATAGCTCCATGGTTGTCCGACTAGGATCTCAATGGGTATCCTCTAATGCAGTTTCGTGACCACTACGAGGGCATAGTTGTGGGACTTGCTGCACTTGAATAGAGAGAATGCTATTATGAACATTAAAAATAGGTGGTAAGCTGATATTACCTAGAGAGTTTAAAGTTTTTTTTTTATTCCATCTATGCCTATTTGTTCTATATATGAGGTTTAAAGGCAAGGTTCAGTATGGGAGATAGTGATGGTTAGTCCTCTAGGATGGGCGGTGGGAATACTACCAAGCTTGTTTATGTCATCATGTTTACCACGCTTGCAAAAGAGTGTGAGTTCAAGCCTAGTGTAGTTGAGGCATGGTGCTAGCAACAACCATGGCTAGTTGTTTATTGTATTATTGGGCATTCCTCTATTATTGCTCCTAAGCAAAGTATTTTTTATTTTTGATAATAAGCTTTACTATCTTGGTTAATTGTATTAAAGAAGTTGCATTGTTATACAAAATGACTAGAAAATATAAAGAATATAAATTGGAAAAAAGATGAAATTAACATAAGTGATTGACAAGTGTTTGAATTTTAATTCTCCGTCTTTTCCTTGTCATGCTTATTTATAGTTTGGGAAGATGGAAGTTTTAAGAGAGTGCTTGGCCAAACTTATTTAAAAAATCTTATAAGCTCTTAGATCTTATTCAATGTATTTGGAGCTTATAAAGCATTAGATTTTATCTTTAAAATAAGTTGTTGAAGTATTTGAATAAAATAAAATCTTAAAACTTATAATATATTAGTAATGATAATTTTGTAACTAAAACGGTTGAAATTGAAGGAACTTATCATTTTATAAGCTCTTAGACATCTTATATAATGATTTAAGGACTTTACAAGCTCACCCAAATACCCTCTTAGTCTAAGTGGGCTGCATTTCTAGGTTTCTTGCTTTTTTTTCTAAGTAGTTGTGGAATTATTGAATGAGCTTCAATTTATTTTATTTATATATTTATTTTGGGTGAATAAACTTCATTGTGTTGGACGACTTGAATTTGTACGTTTCCTAACCTTTAAGCTAATGTGGAGTAGCATCATAATCACTTGGAGCTTGGCTAAATCGCTATCTTTCAAAGTTCTTAAAGCATCATTGAGATAGCTTATGTATCATGGTAGATTGGTACATATCCTTTGATTTAAGCTTTCATTGTGGACTTCTCCAAAATCTCAGCTCATCAGCTGATATTCCTTAGCTACCATGAAGCCGATTTTGGTTGTTACTTTTAGTTGCCTCTTAATTGGCCGATGACTTCTTTTTCTTCAGCTAAGTTGATTACTTTGCATTTTAAATCTTTTGGTACCAATATCCTAGAAGCTTTTCCATATTGTTACACTATTACACATAAAATCTTACCAACTAATTCAAACACATTAATTTTACTTTCTCATGAAACCTAGCTAGTAGCAAATGCATTTTTTCACTTTCATTTTCATAGAATATATCTATATATATATATCATAACTTTCTTAGTGTCACTACATACATTACATCATAAAGTCATTCGAGCTAATTCAAAATGTACATTTTTTTAATATTCTTAGTGTTGACATTGAAATTTTATTGGGATAAATTACCATTTGATAGTCGAAATAAATTAGCTATCGATTTGGGTCACAAATTAAAGTCCGTAATAAATTTGAGCTTTATATAATAAGCTAATTCAAGATGAATTATAAAATCTTATTTTACTAACTAATTGACCCATACTTTATTTAAATGTAGCCCATTAGTTAATAAAGCCCATCTCAAGTGGTATTCAAGCCCAAGGGAAGACTCAAGTTTCAAGTCATAAAACTCTAATTTGTGCCTATAAAAAGAGGTATGGGGAGATATATCATGCATCAAGAAATTCACACATCAAGAAATTCATCAAGAAATTCAAGCATCAAGCTCTCAAGTTCGAGCTCTTACCATGAAGAAGTGTTGCAACCACAAGGGTTCTATATCTTTTTCAAAAGCATTGAATTTTGAAAACCATGATATGAAATTAAATACTTGATTTTAAGGTGGTTCGTGATTTTATCCACAAATCTAGGAGCGAATTGTGATCAAGCTCTTGAATCAAATCCAAAGGAAAAGAATCAAAGGAATTAGTCTTCAATTATGGAGATATTTTTCTAGAAATTATAACCACTTCTCATTTAAATTAGATATTGAATTTGCTTGTTTTGTAATTCTTTTCATAGACTTGAAATTTATGTGAACAAATTTCTAGCATGCCTAGTGGGACAATCTTCGCCTCTTATCTCTTCTTCCAACATCAAGTTCTAGTTGTCTTTTCCTAACTATCCATGGCTTCTAAGAAGAATCATGTTACCATTATTAACAAGATAGATACTATGGATATTGTTGTTGTAGTTGATCAATCTTCCACTTAGGGCAAGATCATTGATACTACTCCATTAGATGGTTTGAACTCATCAAGTCCTATGGAGATCAACTCCAAATTGTCTCCTTTTGTTGTGCTGCCTGCAATGGTCACAGAAACAATAATAGTGGATGAGTGACTTGCTCGAATGTCTCAAGCTATTATTGATCTTCAAAAAATTATGGAAGACAAAGACCTCCAAATTACCGAATTGACGAGCAAACTAGAGTACTTAAACATTAGGAGTCTACCTAAAATCGTTCATCCTTTCTGAACCATGTTGAAAAGAGAAACAAATGGATGAAGAGCTACTTGGGCATGACTTTGTGCAACAATCCTACCATTCTACAACTTTTGTTTCTATTCAATAGTTGCAAGATATGATAACTATCACCATTAGGGCTCAATATAGTGGACCTTCACATAACTTGCTCTTGTACTCAAAATCATACTCTAAGTAGATTGATGCTTTAAGGATGCTAATAGGTTACTAGCCACCAAAGCTTTAATAGTTCGATGGAAAAGGTAACTCAAAGCAACATATTTCTTATTTTGAGGAAGCATGCAACAATGCAGGAATGATTGTGACCTCTTTGTGAAGCAATTTGCGAGATCACTTAAAGGGATTGCATTTGATTAGTACCTTGACTTGGAGCTTGAATCCATTGATAGTTGGGAGGAAATGGGAAGAGAATTCTTGAACTATTTCTACAATACTCATTAAATCATAAATATAATTGAACTTATTAGTGCAAAGCATTGGAAAGATGAGCTAGTCATTGACTACATCAATTATTGGCATGTACTAAGTCTGAATTGCAAGGATAAGTTGTCACAGATCTTAGTAATAGAAATGTGCATCCAAGGTACGCATTAGGGGCTTTTCTTTATCTTCCAAGGGTTTAAGCTTCGAAGTTTTGAAGAATTGGCTATTCGCATATACATTTTGGAATTGATAATTGTAAATCATAATGTTGCTTTTTTAATGAACTACCAGTAGAAAGATAGAAACAACTCAAAAGAGGATGAGGAGTCTACTAAAGTTTCTATGAAGTAATTAATGGCAATTAGAGCATCTCCTATTAAAATACTACAAGAAGTATGGGTGAAAGCTTGAGGATCAATATATACCAACTAAAAGGCACCAACCAACCTTGAAAGAATTACAAGAAAAGAAGTATCCATTGCTTGACTTAGACATCTTGCAAATCTTTGTTGAGTTATTAGCAAAAACGTTGACCTAGTTGTCAAAGCCAAAGCATCCTAATGAAATTGGAAAGGTGAATGACTTAAAATACTGTAAGTATCATCAAGTTATTAGCCATCCTATTGAAAAATATTTTGTGGTCAAGAAGAAAGTTATGACATTGGTAAAAGATGAAACAACAATCCTTGATGCTAAAGATACAGTGGATGCAAATGTTGCTTGTATCGTAGTTGTTACAATTGCTGCTTGCAACCAGAAGAATGTTTTTAGCCACTCATGGGGGCATTGAGAATGCTTTAATTTAGAAGTATAGATCTAATCCTGTTTGAAGCTTTGTTCGTTGATAAAAAGAAAAGGTTGGATACAACTTATTTTTGTGAAATTAAAGATAATGGCGATTGGATTCTTATGACATACCAGTGAAGGCAAAGGTAATGTGTTCACCAACTTCATCCACCACATCGAAGGAACAACATCTCACCAAGTGCCCTCAACCAAAGTTAATAGGAGATATGAAAGCTCTTCGTGTTAAGCTGAGAAAGTTGAGAAGAATTCATTGGGATCTCATAACTCTAGGAGACTTTTTTCCTACAAGATATTTTGAGCATAAAGTCAAGATAGCATTTACGGCATTTGGCAAAATGGAGAGCTAACATTTTGCTTCTTTAGATGGACTAGCTGTAAGGATAAGCTTGGGAGTCAAGTCCGTAGAAAGAGTTTGTTGTTTTTTAGAAGGCACTTGTGTTGATTCTAGGTCAACAGTTAAATCTCGAGGAGATGGGACAACTTCACATCCTTGGAACCCTTTTTTGAAGTCCTTTGAGATCTTTTAGGATTTAAATTTATTGGTTGAGTAAGTTTGAGAATGATTTTTGTGTCTTTTCTAGAATAAGCCTTCTAATGTTCATCCCATCAATTTGCATATTCCTTTGTCACTAAAGGTGATGAGGAAGCACTACTTGGTATAATTAATTTGGATGATGTGCCTAATAAAGTGCAAGATTGCCAAAGTCAAACAAGTTTAACCAACTCACATGTAAGAATCTCGTTCTTTAGGTGGTCAAGAATATCTTGACAAAAACCATGTTGTTAGCTGAATTGATGAGGACTATAAACTTCAACAATACATATTGATCCATTTCTGAATGTCAAGTAACTAGACCATAAAGCCACAAAAAGATCTTTATGGGTATTAGATATGTTCGCATCATCTGTCATTGAGGTTTGCCTTTTTGTTCACAAGTTTTGAAGACTTGAGGGATTAATGTTGTTGAATAATTCACATACCTCAACAAGTTCAAAGTGTTTGGTTATATTCTCTCCTACATATTTTATCTTTTATGCTCTAACCGATTCAAGTTTTAATGGAAAATGTGATAGCATCTAATTTAGCTTTACACATAATGAATAGGAAAGATGGTGGTGGACTCACTTAAGCTCTTTGAGGTAGATATCTCTCTCAAACCATAGTAAATGCTTGCTAATATGGGGAACTACTAAAGAAAAATAATCGCCACAAGCTATTTTACTTGAAATTTTGAAAATAGAAGCATGTACTTTATCAACTTTGTGATATGGTAAAGCAATGCCACATAATCAACATAAAAGGAAAGCAACCAAATAAGTTCCATCCTTGATGTCCTCTTTAATCTCTAGCATTAAAAAAGGCTCGTCATACTCCTTGGTGTGTGATAAAAGGGGCATGTCGATGTTCTCATAGGGATTGCGAGATAGCTTTAGCTTAACAAGTCTCATTTTAGATGACCTTGAAGGTGATTGTGCATATTTGGTTGAGCCTTTGAACCAAAACCTAATCCAATAAGAAACAAATATACTATTGAAGTCCTTCGGAAACATGTGGTATGTTGCAAATAGATACTAGCAACTTCATAGCAAAAAAGGTTGGCAGGTGTCGACATTAAGTAGCTCCTTAGTAGATAGGATAACTTCATCATAGAAATCTCCACATATTGGTAATCCTCAAAGTCTACGAAGATTCCATAAAGAGATCAATTGTTCTCCAATAGAAATTTTTAATGTGTTTGTAGAAGGTTACCATAACTCGAGGAATGCTTAGAGGACATTCTTGTTGCTAATTTATGTGAAAAGGGAGGCATGGACAACTACATAGATCTTAGATTGACAAAGAGTGTTTGCATGATGGCCTAGCACATCCTCTGCCAACTCTCAGTAGCTGGTGTGAAAGGATACTTTGCCAAACTTAGATGTTGGAATTCTCCATGAGCCTCTATTGATGCTGAGATGGTGGTTCGAAAGCAAGAACTTTGCATGCAGGGCTTTGATGTCATGAAGTGATGATTTCAACAATAAAACCTTGGAATGAGCGGAGATATTGGAATGCTGATCGATCATCTCTTTAGTTGTCTCCTTGGATTATTCAACAACGTGCATGGAGTGGTTTGATTGAGCTTTGGAGGATTGAGCATCCATGACCTCTTTATACACACACAAAGTAATGCTTTTGGCTTTGGGGAAGTCTTTGTTATCTCGAATCATGATGCATGGAGTTGGTTTACTACAGTCTATGATATCAATCTTCATAGCTTTGCTGAAAATGAAAGTTATTTTTTCCGTTCAGTATCTTAATGATGGAGAAGTAACATGAAAGAAGAAGATGAGCTATTTTGCTCCAAAAAAGAGGGGAATGAACCAATAGTTTACCTTTCACAGATTCAAATTAGTAGGAGATGATTGCAATTGTGATCCAATAATTTTTTGATTGCTTTAAAACCTATAGAATATTAACCTAAAAAAAGGGGTTAGGAACGAAATCGAGTTGTCACTTTTTGGACAAATTTGTGAACAGGTGTTGCGCAGCTTTGTAAAACATGGCCTTTCAAAACTATGAAAACTGATGTAGGCCAATTATCAAAAAGAAACATATATCATCAGACCTATTTGATAGAAGCCATGTGATCCAAGTTGAAGACAATTCATTGTTATGTGAAGAAGACTTTGCATTGAGACCTATAGAGTTTTCATGTGTGAGGAATAGGAGTTCTCTATATTCTTCAAGATTCTTGAAAAAAAATAATGCAGGAATTGATATTTGGTATTTTTGCTTTTTCTTAATCATCCTAGATTGGCTTCCCAAATAGAGAAAAAATTGCCCATGAGTCTGAGCTTTTGCATGAAAACTTCTGCAATTGGTGATTGAATTAAAAAAACCAGGGGAGAAAAGTGATTTTCTCGAAAAGAAATAGAATCGATTGAGAAAAGGATAGACAATCTGTTCCCCCTAATTCAAGGAAAACAAACAAGGAAATTTTCCTAAAGTCTGCTGCAATTTTGTCTGCTAACGAATGCAATTAAGTTTGCTGATTTGCTATACTGTGGAAAAGGAAAACAAATTCTCTAAATATAGGGGATCTAGTAGTAAGATCATGTGCTTGAAAAATGAAGAAAGAAAAGAAAGAGAAAAAGAAAAGGGTAGGAAAATTTGT
This sequence comes from Jacaranda copaia, assembly GCA_014898725.1. NCBI lineage: Eukaryota > Viridiplantae > Streptophyta > Magnoliopsida > Lamiales > Bignoniaceae > Jacaranda > Jacaranda copaia. Next base: position 385,787 of record JACGDI010005532.1, read on the forward strand.
AGAGAAAAGACGAGAACCACGGGATTACTCAGAATGCTCTGAATATGGCATAGTTCACCAAGTAAAGCAGTAGTGCTTTGGTTTCTTCGCAATGATTTAAATGACGTGGGCACTAGCATTTGAAACAAAAAAATGGGGGAGAAGATTTTGCTATTGTCCAAGTAAAGTATACAAAAAAACACACTCTTTTCCTTGTGCTTACAATGAATGGAAAGATCACATTGCCCCACGCGTTTTGTTTAAAAAAGGGTGGGGGGTGAGCAAAGAAAAGACAACATCGCATCGTGGTTGCGTGGAGACAATTGCTGTAAAGTAAACTTGCAATTTCCAACCGAGGAGGTATATGTTTGCTTTGTTTCCATGTTTAGACATTTAAAAAGTGAGATGGGTTGCATATCAAATTTGTTTTGACAAATTTTGTTTGGTAGTTAATAACTTTTTTGTTGCCAGATTCAAAAAACAAAAAGAAGAAAAAGAAGAAAATTAATAAATGATTGAAAGAGATGAAAATATAAATCACTTCAACTCTCATCTTCCTCACACACATTTGGCACGTTGTTGGTCGAGCCTTGAAGTGAGAGCATTTGTTGACATTGAAATTTATTAGGATAAATCACCATTTGATAGCCCAAATAAATTGGCTATTGATTTGGGTCCTATATTAAAGTCCATAACAAATTTGGGCTTTATATAATAAGCCAATTAAAGATGAATTATAGAATCATATTTTATTAACTAATTGGGCCATACTACATTTAAATGTAGCCCATTAATTAATTAAGCCAATCTCAAATGATATTCAAACCCAAGGAAAAACTCAAGCTTCAAGTAAAAATCCTAATTTGTGCTTATAAAAAGAGGTATTGAGAGACATATCATACATCAAGAAATTCACACATTAAGAAATTCAAGCATTAAGCTCTCAACTTTGAGCTCTTGCCACAGAGAAGTGCTGCAATCACAAGGGTTCTACGTCTTCTTCAAAAGCATTGAATTTTAAAGACCTTGATATGAAAACAAATACTTGATTTTAACGTGGCTTGTGATTTATCCACAAATCTAGGAGGGAACTGTGTATTTGATTCAAGAACAAGCATCAAACCCTTGAATCAAATCCAAAAGAGAAGAATCAGAAGAATTAATTTTCAATTACTAAGATATTTCTCTAGAGATTATAACCACTTTTTATTTAAATTAAATATTAATTTATTCATATTTTTCTTATTTTGTAATTATTTTTAAAGACTCAAAATTTATGTAACACTCACATAACAAAGTACAAATCTGACAAGTACAATATAATTTTTCAATGACCACATTGTGCTTTCACATTTGCCCATGCATTATGCAAGGGCATATATGCTGGTTACAAATACTACTAAAACACTAAAGGAACTTTATAAATATATATTACATAGTATAAATTTGCCTGACTCAATTGCACTGCTGGTGACCTTAGCAGGGGTGATTTTGGTAAAAAAAAAACTTTGATTGTATCAATTTTAACCCTAAATAGATAGTTGGTTCGAAAACGTATGAGGTACACAACATTTTGGAACAACCCTCCATTCTAAAAGGGAAAAAAAATTTACGTAGTGCATGCATGCTATGTATAATTATAGTACAGTTTTTACTGTCCCCACAAACTGGTAAATAAATATTCAAGGATATGCAGTAGGTGATTGAGTGGTCATCTGTGCTTCTAAGGTAGCTTGATTAATCTGATCAGCACTGTTTTTCTTCATACTGTTGTGTTTCTTCATCTCATCGAAACAGTAAGAAGCAAAACCCCAAAGGGAGAGGAAAAGGGCAACCCCTTTTTCTGCTTGGAACTTTTCATGGTAGAAAACAACGGCCAACAATTCTGTGATGGGGAGTGTAACAGTGATTATAATGCCAGAAAGTAGAGATGAAGCGTAGAATACTACTCCAATGCAGCCCAAGAAGAAGCACTGCAGAATAATGGTTGTCCAAAAGAGTACCAAATAATACTTGGTTTCTCCAAGTTCATATTGTTTTGCCTCACTTGGGATTGCCCACAGGAATGGAAAAAAAAAAAAAAAATATATATATATATATATTATATTAGCTCATGACTCATGCCAAGTGACCACCAGATTAGTTATATTCTTGTAATTACAACATACAGCTAACATTATTAGATATATTTCTTGTATTTTCTGCTGCGAAAGATGCTTTTAGGGCCAAGTTTAGCGATCTATATATATACAGCCTTCATTTTAGCCAGCTTGTAATGTAATGAAAACATATCCTTTCCTCCATATCTTCTTAAAGCTTCTAAAATGTCTAGTTGGTGATTAAATAAGTAGAGTCAATAAACTAAGTATAATTAAATTATATATATAAGCCTTGAATACTTTCCTTTATTTTGTTGCTTTTTGAAATTATCTTATTTCTTATTAAATTATTTTTTATGAAATTTTTTTAAAAGTATTCGAGAATTGAAAATCATGCATGGTATATTAATTTTGCATTTTATTAATTCTAAATCCTCGTACACTAATTAAGACCCATTTACTGCGGACCAAATATATCTTGATTTAACTAGTTCCTTTGATTATTTTATAGGTGCGTGCATGTTTATAATAAATAGGAAATAAAAAAATTGCATGAAAGAATTGTTTACACCTATGCTTGTAGGTAATCATATAGCGCATTTTTTATTTCAATTTAATATTTTATCTGATATATTCCACTTTACTATATATATATGTACTAACTATATATGTATATTTAAAAAATATTTTATACATTAGATTGGAATTGCGAATTTGGAGAGGTAGAGATTCGCAAGCTTGTGACTGGTTATGCAATATAATGTGCCAATTAAATATGCAAGAATATTGTTTTAAGCAGTAAATTAAGGAGATAATTAATTCTTAGATTTCATCAGTTTCTGTTATAATAACTATTCTTGATCTCGCATGAAGTCACAAATCAATAGTTGTGGCAATTTGCATTTTGGATTCTATAGTTCGTTTTATATATTTTTTTCTTTCCCAACTTAATGGCTAAATACCGAGTGTATATAATATAATTCTAAATCAAATATTATTTTAAAAAATATTTAATACACATCTATATATTTATAAAATGAAATATAAGATTAAAGAGGGATTGTAATAAAGAATCCAAATTCAGCAATCCATTTTGAGTCGTCTATTCTCTTTTAGGTTCACAATATCACTGAAAATTTTGGATGCAATATGTTTCAAAATAATGCTATTATTTTGCTTTCAAGGCATCTACTCATATAAATTTGGTCAAAACGAACCAATATATCAAATTTTATGATATAGAATATTTAATACTGGGTCGAGATTTTTATATTATGATTGTATTTTTAGAGTAAATATATATATATATATGTAAAGATACTACTTAATTACCTGAAAGTCCCTATTGATGAGCATGCCAACACTACAAAAAGCGGTAGCAAAAACACACATCGCCGTCTGAATTTCCAACACCAAAGTGTACGTAACAGCCTGCTTCGCTTTCAAGTACGTCAACTCCACGAATGGCAGCGTAAACCCCGCCAATCCTGTCGCCACCACCGTAAGAAAGAATCCTAACGCATACTCCTTCTCCGTCTCCCCCGCCGGCCGGTCGCTGCTCGTGTGTAGCCCCAACACCACAGCTCCAACCGTCAGCAGAACCACCGCATTCACCGAATAGGCTGTGAACTTCTGCTTCACGAGGAAGAAAGCGAATGCCGCTGTGAAAGCCAGCTGCGTCGCGACGATGAGAGACACAGTCGAGACCGGCAGCCGCGCAAGGCCGTAGGAGTAGAAGTAGTTCGAGGAGCCGGTTTGAACGCCGATGACTATGGATGCTAGAAAAACCCGAGGTTTCATGAAGAAGATCTGGGTGGCTGAGCTGCGGCTAAGGTGAGGAGGATGAGAATGACCGGGCAGCCCGCGGTTTGGAGAAAGCTGGAGAGCCAGATTCGTTTCCCGCCCTTGATGAAGTAAAGGCGCATGATCAACGGCCCACTGCAGTTCCCTACCGTAAGTAGGATGCAGTTGAAAAGAAGGAAAATTTTCCTCCAGGTGGAGCTGCCGGCTTCAACTTCCATTTTTTGTATGATTATGTAATTTTTTGTAGCTGCATTAATGTCAAGTGATCAATAAGTATGATTAATTAGTCAATATAATGATTATTTCAAGTTCAATAATTGCTAGAATTTAATTAATATTTGATTAATTTCATCTAATAATGTTAATGATTGATACTGCTAAAAGGTGCGTATCGAGAAAGGGAGTTGTATTTTCGGATGAATCGACCATAGAGGTCGAGTACTCAGAGTTGTATATATTTTGGGGCTTGAGATCTGCAACCACAACACACGTTAAACTAGCCGAGGGTAAGGCACTCCGATACTCAAGTTAGTTTTGGTTGAGATGTGAAGATCGAACATAATACAGAAAGTGTATAAGGCTTATAGTATATTATGCATTGCCTTGAACGTAGTTGAGTCTAAAGTATTTATAGCTTTCTCAAAGCATGATTTGACCCTAGTACCCTTATTAGGTGTATTGACTTTTGTCTTTGCCAAGGGGTTGGTGGTCATTCCATGTCCAAATACTGGTACTGTTCCAGGTGGCTAAATCTCCTGTTTTTTGGATAAATAGTACCTCTGGAGGTGCATCTCTGCCAAAGGTGGTGGTAGGGTTGGCAGAGTTGGTGGCAGCGACTGTACAAGTTGTCACGCATCATTAATGCGGAGACATGCAGCCTGTCAGACTAATAAATACAGTAGAGATCTGAGTCAACGCTGGAGTGGGTCTTAAGGTTGATACATGTCGACCAGACCTGACTATTGGAACTTTTGGAGTAGTCTTAAGGTCGATCCGGGTCAACTGCGGATCCTACCAAGTAAGTTTGATACCGGTCGGCCAAACAGATTTGATGTTGGGCCTCCTGGGCTCTCTCATTTGATGTTGGACCTGTTGGACCTACTAGGTTATTCCATATCATGAGTTCCCCTAACTCACAGTCCTGATCAAGCTTGTCGATGAGAAGGAGCAGGGAGTTTACATTCAATTATGGCGGTTACCATGCTCGACTAGGATTTTTGAATCCTCGACTTGGGTTTTTAAACTGCCAACCAGGATTGAGGTAGTTTCTCTGTATTTAATATGGCTATTAGTGCACAGAATACGAAGTGTACTGGGGCAGGCTATCATCATAATAGTTACTCAAATTCCCGTGCACGAATGCCTATAAATAGAAGGATAACCGACTCCATTTATACTTTTGCTGTCTAAACTTCTAGTCGAATCGCTATCTTTGAAGCCCTTCAAGCTCTCCTGCGCTTTGCTTTTTTGAGATTTCTATTGTAAGTGCCTTTGTTGTTCTTGTTCTTTTTTTATCTTTCATTTATAGAAGCATGTCTACCAGTCTAGATTCTGATAGCATTAGGTCAGAGAGTATGGCCCATGGGGGAGAGATTGGGTAGAGACTGTATCTAAGTCATCTCATGGGAATTAATCGAGTTCATCCATGAGCGAAAGCTCTAGCTCGAGTAGTGCCAGTAGCTCGAGCGATGTTAGGGTTGTATCGGAGGGGGAAGCTAGCCCTATTGATATGCTTATAAGCTGGGATTGATTATTTACCCCAGACTATTATACTAAAATAGCCTCCAAAATAACTGCTGCAAACTTAGTCCGTATAAGAGCAGCGTATCACATTCATGATGTGTATGAATTGGTAGCACCAGAGACCCGAGGTAGGATGCATCGACCTCCCTGGGGGTTTATAACTCTATTTGAGGAGGGGTTAAAGTGCGGCCTTAGGTTTTCGCTCACTCAACCCATAGTTGACCTCCTCCTAGGACTAGAAGTCTGCATCACCCAATTATTTCCCAACTATTTTGTTATACTGTACAATTTTGCTGTGCTAATGCACCTATACAACTAGCTTGCAACCTTTGCCAATTTCTCAAATTTATTCCACCTACCTATGTCCCGAAAGTCAGACAGCAGCTCAGAGTCTGATTTCTATTACCTGACTACTCGACCTCAGCGAAAATTTCTGGTATCCCCTATCTTTTCTTATGGGCAAGAGTGGAAAAAATACTTTTTTTATATTCAGGGGCCGGGGGTTCTTACCATTCTGAAGGGTTGGTGGAGAGGGTCTACAGAGATGCCCAAAAACCATACACCTAGCTGGCCCAACACCTTCATATGGAATTTGGTCGGATTTGGGCAAATAGGGGCCTTAGTTATGACCAAAGAGAGGTGTTTGATTTTGGCTGGCCTATCACGTGCCCAACTCGACCTGCCTGCGGGCGATCAATTAGGTAGAAATTTTTCATTGACTGTTTTGATTGAACGCTATCTTTTTGCTCGATTTTGATATTTACTGAATTTGTTTGCCCTTGCAGATCGAGATAAAATAATGGTCTGCAGTCGTAATGAATCCTAAGTCCAAGCACTGAGGGCCGAGACACGCCGACAAGTTGTTGCTGCTTGATGAGAAGGTATTGCTAAGCAAGCAGGTTTCTCGAGGTCGACGTTTGCACTGCCTCTACCACAAATTAAGTAAGCTCCAAAAACCTAATCTGCTCATCGGGATGAGCCTGAACACAATAGCCCTGTGGGTTAGGGCAAGAGGCAACTAGTCGAACAGGGAGGTTCAGCTCCAAAGAAGGCTGCCGTGGATAAAGGGAAATAGAAGGTTGTGATAAGTTTGGACTTGTTTGGCAAACTAGGTGATGGCTTGCTGTTTTGGCTTCCTCGGCTATCTCCTCTATTATTCACCACCGACTGACATCAGGAGGTAACTGACTTGACCTCTATCATCGAGGGAGGGCCGATGGGTGCTGAGGCTCTGAAGTGGATAACCTCAGGGTTTTTTCTGAATAACAGCGGAAGCTGATGAACTTTAGTCAGCTCGGGACGATAAAGGCGATGTCCTATTACTGTAATGTGGTAAGTATGAAATCGATAAGCTCGACCACATTTTTCCTGTTATGCACATATTGGTTTGAGAATGACACTGCTGTGTTTCAGATAGGGAAGATGGGCTACAACATGTTCCAACGATCTGAGATGGCACTGGCTGCCAAGGTGGAGTTGGAGATGGGATGAGAGATGGAAACAATGAAGGTGTAGCTCGAATCCTTCCAGCTTTAGGTCGAGCAGTTGAACAAGAAGGTAGCCAACCTCTAACAGCAGCTCAACTCAAAGGATCAATAATTAGTCCAGGCCGTCGAGGACCAGGGCCGAATAGACAATATTATCAAGAAGTCCCATCTCGACCTACAGGTGAGCTTCAGTTTTGGTCAGGCCTGAGGTTATGCAGAGGTGACTAGCCAAGCCAAAGAGGCTTTCCTCCAACATCTACCAGTGGTGCGATGTGAGGTTGTTGAGTAGTTCGTGGTGAGCACCACCTTTCAAGATGCCAGTGCAGTTGAATTACTTGACGATGCTCGCGAAGCATATCACAGGGCCATCAAACAGTTGGAGCACCTGGATTATTATTTTTGTGTTGAGGATAGAAGTTGCATGAGCATCATATTGAACGAGAGACTGGAGCCTTATCCTGAGCTAGAGGAAGGGGGAGCCGAGCAGGCTCTAGAGGGCGGACCTACTACTACTGCAATTGATGCGCTGCTATCTGAGGTGCAAAAGAAGAAGGCCAAGGTCGATGCCCAACTAGAGTAAATATGCGCTGAGTTCACATTCACAGAGGACCTCATAGCCCAATTGAAGGATGAAGAGGTCGATCTAGTGCAGTACGTGCTGTGGTCTACTAACTTTATGGGTGACCTCCTAGGACCTTCTGAACCTCCGCAGGCAGTCTCTCCACTCGCTTGTTCAGTGCCCGAGCCAGACTTAGATTGAGCTGAAGGCGGGCAAGAGGAGCTGGGCTAGAGTTGAAGTAAAACTGAACCAACCTTTTTTTTTTTTTGTAAATTGCCAGAGAATTATGAATAAAAGCATATTTTCTCTTTCATTTTCCACCTATTGTGCCATGCATAGGCTTTGATTTTTGTTGTGATAATGCATAAAATATTTGGTTATCTGTCACGTAGTAATTGTGTTGCACGACTATGTCGTCGATTGCTTCATATTCTCGATCATCTATTTGTTCGACCCCTAGAGTTAATTGCCCATAAAAAAGAAGTTGCATCCCTTGCTAACTATGGGGCTAAAAAAAATTAGATGGTTGACTAGAAAAACTTATTCATCAGCATAGAAGTCGATGATGGGGTTGACTAGAAACTCGCGTGGCTAAGAGCTATTTTGGTGGCAGCAAGGGGCTGCTTAATTGTTGACTATGGGGTCAACTAGAAACTTGGACGACTAGGAGCTATTTAGGTGGCAGCAAGGGGCTGCTTAGTTGTCGACTACTGGGTCGACTACAAACTTGGACAGCTAGGAGCTGTTTAGGTGGCAGCAAGGGGCTTTTTAGTTGTTGACTATGGGGTTGACTAGAAACTTGGACGATTAGAAGCTGTTTAGGTGGTAGTATGGAGCTACTTAGTTGTTGACTACGGGGTCGATCAGAATTATTAAAGATAACAATTAAGCTAATAAAACTGCAATTTTATTTGAGCCAAAATGCTGCAAGGATAAGTACTATACATTTTTAAATATAAAACTTTCTAAGATTGTTGGCGTTCTATAAGCAGGGGAGTTCCTCCCCTTGCATGTTGGCCAGCCTATAGGCATTGTGCTTCGCTACTTTGATAACGGAGTATGGCCCTTCTTACTTTGGTTTGAGCTTGCCCACATTCTTGGAGACCTCTATCTTCTTGAGGACAAGATCCCCAATGTTGAAACAATGCTCTCTAATTTTCTTATTATAGTTCTGGATCATCTTCGATCTGTAGTGCTGCATAGTATTATAAGCCTCCTGTCGACACTAATCGATAGTTTTGAGATCCATCTTCCTCTCCGATGTATTTCTCAGTGGGTGGAAGTGGATGACCTGAGCAGTATATTGGATCAATTCTGAAGGTATGACTGCTTCTGACCCATACACTAGGTTGTAGGGGGTATGACCAATGGTGTTCAGGGAGTTGTCCTGTAAGCCCATAGCATACCGAGTAGGTCATCTGCCCAGTTCACCTCGGTATCCTGAATTCTAGCCTTCAATTGGTCGAAGATAGTCCGGTTGGTCACCTCAGTCTGACCATTTGATTGAGAATTACCCACTAACATAAAATATTATGCGATCCCCATGGCCTCGCACCAATCTCTTGTGCTCTTACTCTGAAACTAAGTGTCGTTATCTAAAATAAATACCTTAGGTAGGCCAAAATGGCAAATGATATTTTTTCATATAAAACTTTTATAGCCGCATTTGTTATTTTAAGGACAGCCTCAGCTTCAACCCACTTGGTGAAATATTCAACCGCTATGATTATAAACTTCTGCTGCCCTATCGATCTCAGCAAAGAGCCCACTATGTCCATTTCCCACTAATCAAACGAGCAAGAAATCTGGACATTAACCATTGGCACGGCTAGCTGGTGCGGCATGTTAGAATGTACTTGGCATGATGCACATTTGTGTGTGAAATCCACCAAATCTTTCAATAATATTGGCTAAAAATACCCATATCTGATTATTTTGTGGGCAAGGGACCTCCCTCCAGAATGGTTGCCACACATGCCTGCATGAACATCCTGTAACACGTCCAACGCTTGATCCTGATCCAATCATCTCAAGAGGGGGCCGGCGAAGGATCTCTTGTATAATTGATTATGCTCATCGAGACCGAATTTGGAGGCTTGACCTCTAAGGTGTCGAGCCTCATTCTTGTCGTGGGGATAATGCCTTGGCTGAGATATAGCTTTATTAGGGTCTGCCAAGAAATAATCATCTCATCAATAGCTGTTATAAGATTTTCATCAGAGAGTGCAATTGATAGCTTGTTTGAGACCAAAAATATGATTTTTTTGTCTCTTGTTCCTCTGATTGAGCTGGCAAACTTGGAGAGGGCATCTATCCATTCATTCTTAGATTGAGGAACCTGGCTAAGAGTGAATCTCTTGAACGATTGTTGCAAGCTCTTTACCTCGCCCAGGTATCGGGCCATTGACTGTTCTTTGGCTTCAAAATTTCCCCCAACTTGCTCCATCACTAATTGGGAGTTCGTAATCGCAACCAAGTGTTCGACCCTACACTCAAGTGCCATTCTCATTTCTGCCAGCAAGGCCTCATACTCAGCTTTGTTGCTTGTGACTATATAATCCAGTTTGATTGCAAAATCATACTCCTTAGCATCTAGAAAGCGAAGAGCGACCACAATTCTGCCTCTAAATGTGGCCAATGACCTATCAACATACAAAGTTCAATCAAGAGGGGCTGGGATACTCTTGTCTGGTAAGTCGACTCGCTTTGCAATGAAGTCGGCAAGTATCAGCACTTTAATGGCCATTCAAGATTGAAAACTGATGTCAACTCCCCAAGTTCGATCACCCACTTGGTTAATCTACTTGATGTATTGGGCTTCACAAACATTTGCTTCAATAGCTAGTTTGTTAACACTATGATAGAGTGAGACTGAAAGTATTGTCTCAACTTTCAAGCAGCGGTCACTAAGGCTAATGCAAATTTCTCAATCTCCAAATAATTATGTTCTGGCCTTTGGAGTAACTTACTACAATAGTAGACTGGTCGATGGTTGCCATCCTGGGTTGATACCAGCGCTGAACTAATCGATGCTTTTGAGACTGCCAAGTATATCTGAAGTACTTCTCCTAGCTTGAGTTTTGCCAACATTAGGGATGAGGCCAAATATTACTTCAATTCAATCAGTGCCTGATCGTACTGTTCTGTCCATTAAAAACTTATCTTTTTGGCATTTTTGAGAATTTTGAAAAATGGGAGGTTTTTGTCGGCTAATCTTGCGATGAACCTTCCCAAAGCCGCGATTCGCCCTACCAACTTCTGAACTTCCCAAACCATTATCAGAGGGGTGACATCTAAGACTGCTTGAATTTTCTATGGATTTATCTCAATGCCTCTTTGGCTAACCATATAGCCCAAAAATTTTCCTCATCGGACCCCAAATGTGCATTTATTCGGGTTCTGCTTCAATCCAAATGCCCTCAATATCCCAAAAGTATGATTGAGGTCGAGCAAGTGGTCTTGAGCTTTTTCTATCTTGACTATCACGTCATCAACGTAAATGTCCATTGATTTTTTGATCTCATCTTTGAACGTAAAGTTAACTAACCACTGATAAGTTGTCTTGGTATTTTTCAAACTGAACAGCATGATAAGAAAGTAATATAACCCGTTAGAAATAACAAAAGATATTTTATCCCTATCCTTAGGTGCCATGAAGATCTGATGATAGCCTTGAAATGCATCCATCATACTTAAGAATTCACACCCAACAATTGAATTGACTAGTAAATCTATCCGAGGTAGGGGGTAAGGATCCTTGGGGC
>JACGDI010005532.1:397320-432370 GCA_014898725.1 Jacaranda copaia
CTGTAGGGAGTTTGGCCAGTTTTGCTCCCTTCAGTCTAGGCATCCCCAGCTATGAATATTTTGAGGTAGCCTTACTTGATCAATCTCTTGATCTTGTCTTGGAGATTGAAGTACTCATTCGTGTCATGACCTTTCTATTTGTGGAAGTAGCAGCATTTCTTTGATTTCTTCATGGCTTTAGTCTCCATCAGCTTTTTGGATTTTTTAAGAAGGTTATCATGCTAGATGGCGTACAGGACCTCCTTCCTCAGGATGTTCAATGGCGTATAGTCATGGAAATATTTAATCGGAGATCAACCTTACTCTTTTTGTTTCTGGTCGTCTCTTTCCTTCTTTTTATTCTCGACCTTAGAGGACCTAAACTTGAGCTTGTTCATTTCCTCCTGTGTTATATATCTTTTTGCCAGGTCGAGCAGCTCCTCCATCGACTTGGGTCGTTCCCGCACTAAAGCATTGGCATATTTTTTGTGCCTGAGCCCTAGGAACAACACGTTGATCAAGAACTCAATCCTGGGGTTATCTATTTTCAGGACCTTTATGTTAAATCTAGTAAAGAAATCACGAAGGGACTTCCCCTCGCTTTGCTTGATGGTATGGAGGTGGGTATGGAGGAGCTTAGCCTTCCTTTTGCTGGCAAACTGGTGCAAGAATTTGTCGCACAGCTGGTCATAGGAGTAAATAGATGATGGTTCAAGCTTTATAAACCAGTTTAGTGCGATGCCATGGAAGGTGGTCACCAACATCTTAGCATGGATGTATTCATTGTGTCCATCCAGCTGCATCATGTGCACAAACTACATAAGATGCTCATTGGGGTCGATAGAACCATGGTACCTCGATAGATTGGTAGAAACTTTAGCATCCATAGCGATGCGCTTGTCGATGATTTTCTAAATGAATGGGGACCCTCTTTCCCAATGAGACCTTTGAGGAGCCTCCAAATTTGGTGCTTTGTTGGTATTTCTCCTTGAAATCTCGTTGAGGCATCTGCTCAGCTATTGGACTTGATGGGATACTTCTTCCTACTCATCTTGATTTACCTGGGTGGCATTTAGGTCAAGACCTGATCTAAGATGCTCGGCCCTATGGCACTATGGGGCTTAAATGGGTGGATGTGCAAAGTCTGTATACTATCTTTTCTTGTCGCAGTAGTCACGGCTAGATTGTTTGACCTTATCGTTCTGCATGGCTTGTTTAGGTCTGACGTGATCTACTGAGTCTGCTATCTCCTCCTACATTTTTGGGTGTCTTTTCTTTTGCTGTGGATGTCTAGGACTGACTTCGTACTTGGCGGGCGATTGTCTGGATTCTTGATTGCCACAGCTATTCTCAAAAGACCTATTTTTTGAAAAGAGCGGCTGCAGAGTTGCACTGGCAGCAGGAGCAGGTACTGTAGTGTACCTATTCAGAGTAGTAGATAGCTAGGTTGATATTTGATCTAAAATCTGCTCACTTGTTAGTTGCATCAATTGGTGCATTGTGAGAGTCACTACCTGCTCCTGAGGGGCGCTGGTGCCCAGAGCGTATGAACCTTATTGGGGGTTAGGAAGCGGTGGAGAAGTGGACCTCCTATTCTCCTCCATTCTGGATACTGCTCTACGTGTGTTTACCATTTTTCTTGCTATAATCTCAATGAGTTCCCACAGATGTCACCAAATGATACTGTTGAAAGCTGCGTATAGAGAAAGGGAGTTGTGTTTTTGGATGAATCGATTGGGGAGGTCGAGTACTCAGAGTTTTATATATCTTGGGGCTTGAGATCTGCAACCACAACACACGTTAAACTAGCTGAGGTGCCCCCAGCTAAAGTACTCCGACGCTCAAGTTAGTTCTGGTTGAGATGTGAAGATTGAACAGAATACAGAAAGTGCATAATGCTTATAATGTATTGGGCATTACCTTGAGCTTAGTTGAGTCTGAAGTATTTATAACTTTCTCTAGGCATGATTTGACCCTGGTACCTTTCAGGTGTACTAACTTTTGTCTTTGCTAGGGGGTTGGTGGTCATTCCATGTTCAGATCCCGGTACTATTTCAAGTGGCTAAATCTCCTGTTTTCCTGGATGAATAGTACCTCTGGAGGCGCGTCTCTGCCAAAGGTGGTGGCAGCGGTTGTACCGATTGTCATGCATCATTAATGCGGAGACATGCAGCTTGTCAGACTAATAAATGTGGCAGAGATCTGAGTCAACGCCGGAGTAGGTCTTGAGGTTGATACATGTCGACCAGACTTGACTATTGGAACTTTTGAGTGGTCCTGAGGTTGATACGAGTCGACCATGGACCTTACCAAGTGAGGTCGAAATCGATCGACCAAACAGATTTGATGTTGGGCCTCCTGGCTGTCTTATTTGATGTTGGACCTACTAGATTATCTCATATCAATGATAAAACAAGTATTCGTATTTAAATTTGGAAACATTATAATTAAGAAGCGTATAGTTGAACAATATTTCTACAATGACTAATTGTCACAATGCACTTCCATATTTGTTAGTGATATCTGCCTCTTGCCTGGTTGGCTTAGCTATCCATAGGTTTATTATAATACTAATTTTAGCGCTCATCAAAGAACTGTATCTCTGACTTGATTTTTCTTCATACATGTCATTATATTTCATTGCATTCATCCTTATTTTTATAAAGGTCCCAATAGTAATTTTGACTTGTCCTGATTATAAATACTTATAATATTCAACGATGGCAATAGTATTATTTAATTTTGTTTTTCTATCCACAAAAAGGCACCATTGCAGTTGACTACAAGAAAATAAGGTTTCGGAGATAGAAATGCAGAGATGGATTATTTTTTTGTAATTCAAAGATGGAAATAGATTCCATTTGAATTTCGTAAAGATCAAAATTAAGCGATGGATTTAAAATTCGCATAAGTTGAGTAAAATAAGTTTAGGAGAAAAAAGCAAAGATGAAACTTGAGGTCAATGTAGAGATGGATTTAGGGATGCGATATTTTTGTCATTAATTCATCAAATTTTCAGAAACAATAATCTAGAGCTTAGATAGATATAGCTAGGCATGTCAATGGGTAGGGTATTGCCCTACCCAAATCTATGACAATAGTATAATATCCATACCCATACCTAATGATTAAACATGAGATCCCAATCCTACCCAAATTCATTAAGAAAAATCATTACTAAAAAAATGCCTTTTTGCGACGAAAAAAATCCGTTGCAAAAATTTTGGTCAAAATAATTTGCAACAGATTTTTTTGCAATAGATGTTGCGAAGGAAATTTACATTGCCAATTTGTGATGGAAATTTTTGACACAAATTTGCGACGGATTAGTGACAGATTTTTTCCATTGCAAATTTGTGACGGAAAAAATCCGTCGCAAATTTGGTAATTATAATTAAAAAAATAAAATTTGTGATGGAAATTTCTGTCGCAAAATTTTGAAAAGTATTTTTAAAAAAAAAATACACATCCTACCAAATTAAAACCTATAATTACCCACAATATCAATAATTCTTTGTATTACATACTAATCATTCCACACACTAATATTTAAATATTGTTTTACATAAAATCACAATAATTTTATAACTAAATTAAAAATAGAGCCCAATAATATAAAATTGTTCAACATATAAATCAAGCCCTAACTAAAATATAAAATTTACAAAATAACGCCAAAAAATCATCTTACAAGGTTTATACTAAATTTCAATACCTTGAGATCCAAACCTGCAATATTAAAATAAAAAAAAAATTACACTAATAAAAAATATAAACATAAACTAAATTAATAGACAATTCAATACATAATCAAATCATAACTGAGCACAAAATTCACAAAATATAAATCTAGCAAAACGTAACAAATAATTCAGTGTAAATACATAATCTAACACACTATTCAATATAAGCAAACATACATCTCATCATAAATCAATATATAATTTAATATAAGTCCAACATATAACTCAAATTCTAATCGCACATATAATGTAATAAAATCTAACACAAAATTCAATATAAATGCATGATCTAAACATAAATAAATTCTAATAAATCAACATATAATTTAAAGTTCAACATATAACTCAAATCCTAATCAACATATAATTCACAATATATAAATCTAACAAAAATTAACACATAATTCAAAGTAAATGCATAATCTTAACACATATAAATCTAATACATAATTCAATATAATCAAACATACATCTCATCATCATTATGTAAACACTTACAAATCAATTAGCAACAATTGAGAAGGCTCCACCCTTCTCCCAATAGCCCATCCTCCTTCACATTTCCACCAATTCTAAATATTTTTAATGTATTGTACTAAAAAATATATAAAATCAAAATAAGATATGCAAATTTACCTCTAAATGTTCCACACAACTCACCACTTACAGAAGGTATCAACAACCATCAAAATAGCCCACAACATTAGGCACATGTTACAAGTGCATATATTTGTGACTTACTTCCATAAACTAAATTAAAATTTGAAAATATAATATAATTCAATATATAGTACCATAAAGTTTAACTCAACCCAAAATTCAAATAAATTTTTTAATTCAAATAAAAACATGACTCTAACAAATATAACAACATTTAATACGAATATAAAATTTACCTCAAATTTTAATTAATATATAAATTATTATTTATGTTAAATCAAATTATATTACTAACAAATAAATCATTTTGAGTTTAACTAACACATAAATCAAATTTTAACTAATTTTAATAATTAACTAAAACATAATGGAGATAACTAAAACATGATAAAATATTTTAACTAAAACATAATCAAACATAATTAAATTTTAACTAAAACATAATCAAACATAATCAAATTTTAACTAAAATGTAATCAAACATAATCAAAATTTAATATAATTGTGAGAATTAACATGATTAATGGAGATAGAGCAAAATATAAATTCTCTAAACCTAAAACATTAAACAAATAACAAGATTAGTATTTTTAAAAATTAAAACTAATTTTTTTAAAAAAATAAAATTCCAAATTTGTCCTGTGGCCAGATTTGGCTGGCCATCAACAGCCAGAAGCTGGGCACTAGCAATAGCTACAACTACTGCAAGGTTACTACTCACCAGCAGTTGCAACAGCAGTTGCGTCCTCACCGGCCAGTTGGCCAGCGCTAGCCCCTGCCGATCAGTTGGTTAAATATTAGAAAAAATAAAATAAGAAGAAAAAGAAGGGGAAGGTAAAAAATTTTTTTCTAACATCAAACATTTGTGTGGGTGGGGAAGGGTTTTATCCCCATTCGATAATTTACGATGGATATACATTTGTCACAAATAATTTTTTTATTTTTTCCACTTTTGCATTGGATTTGGATTCGTTGCAAAACAGTGATGTTTGCGACGGAAAAATCCATAGCAAAATAGTAGTTTTGTGATGGAAAAGTCCGTCACAAATATTGAAGTTTTGTGATGGACTCAAATCCATCGCACAAATTGAAAATCCATTGCAAATTTATTTTTTATTTTTTATTTTTTTAAATTTTGCAATGTATTTTGTGACGGAAATTTTTGCAATGGAAAATCTGTTGCAAAATTTGTCACAAATTGCGATGAATTTTTTCCGTCGCAAAATGGCATATTTTTAGTAGTGAATGGAATGGGCAATGGTAGGGTCTACACCTATAAAATATCCAAATACCCAATGCCCAAAAAATATCCAATATCAAATACCCATGTTCTAACTTCCTCCCCAACTTCAATGTTTTTTACTTATAAAACTGTTTTTAGTTATTATTTTTGTCAAGCCTAAATCCAAAAATATATTAAAAATAATTGAACAAGCATAATTATGTTTATATGCAAAACTTATCCATAGATATCCTATACCTCGACTACTCATTTTTCAAATACTCAAATTTAACTAGTTAACCAAAATTACTTATATTAAAATTAAATCTATGCTAATAATCATGGCATACTTGAAGGGCACGTTTGGATATATGGGTTGGGCTTGATAGATTATATTATCAAGTCCTATCAAATGTTTGGTTTTGGAGAAATAAGCCTTTGATATGTAAAAGACCCAATCTATAATCCACAAGTCAATTGATAAATAATCCCCACAATTTGGTTTAGATTATGTAATCCTTTATCATGTTGGTCAAAAATAGCTAATTATTTGACAATTATACCTATGAAACTCATAAAATTTGACAATATTGCATGTCCCAATTATTTAATCCTTATATCCATACAAAAGATTGATAAAATAAATACATATCCAAAATGTGTAATTCTAGTCACTAAACATAGTATTATACTATCTTCAACAGTTTAATCCTATCATATCATTATAATTTGATCAATCCTATCTATATATCTAAGCATGCCTCAAAGTGTATACTTAAATTTTAAATATATATAAAATAAAAAATTTAAAATTATTTTGATTATTTAATTTAATAAAATTATCTAGTATGCTATATTTGTATTGAATAACCCAATTTTGTAGCAATTAATTCAAAATTATTATATTAATGTGGTATCTATTAATTAAAATAATATAGTGATCAAATTTTAATAAATGTACACTTTGTTAGGTAAGCAAAGTGTTAGTAATTTATTCAATTATTATGCTACAAATATTAGATAGCTTTAGCATTTTGGTTGACAATAAGACAATTTGAGAAAGATGAAAAAATTAGTCAAGTCAAAATACGATTAAAAATTTTGGTCTAATAAACTAGACCTAACCATAAACCCAATGGGTCATGCGTTTGATAAGGTAGGGTCTAGTTTAGGATCTATCATGTGGGTATTTTAGGGTATGAGTTTAATTGAATTTAAGGGTTAGAGAGTGTAGGGTAAATATAGTGTCATGCCACAAATTCAGGACATAACATGGTAGTACTCCTAAGCCTAAAAACTTAGAGACACAGCCTTAGACCTAATAGAGCATGTTAAATTCCTAAAAAATTATTTAAACAATTCCAAAAGTAAATTGTCACAATGAAATATAATTCAAATACTTGTCTTCACAATTGAACTTGAATACCCAAGACCTAAAAAAATTCCTAATCAATCTAACTAGAAAATTTAAACATCAAATACATCTATTCTAAAAACATTATTCTCTTGTTACCATTCCCAAAAAATTGCCCATCTTCCTCCTCCTGAACAAAGTTACCTGCAAAATGGTAAATCATTATCTTATGAGTGACACTTTACCCAGTAAATAAATCTCATTTCTCTTTCTATCGAATTTGAGCAGGTATAAATATCATAAAAAAAATCATTGAAAACAAATATTTACTTTGCAAAAATATAACAATTGACATAAAAGTATTCAATAATTAGGTTATCAGAGTCAAAAACAAATCTTTCAGAATAATGTAGAACATAACGTTACATTATTGGTTAGAAATTTTCAATTCATTAATTAGCCATATTTATGAACTTTTGGGATTCTAGTTAGATATCTTGGCCAAGATCTTAATTACAACGCCATTAAGTGGCTATGAAATTCTTAACTACAATGCTGTTAAGTGGCTTCAAAATTCTTAACTACAACACCGTTAAGAGGTTTCAGAATTCTTAACTACAACACTATTAAGTGGCTTCTAAAATCTTTTGCTACTGTAATCCCTAGCACATTTACGAAACTTGTTCCTACTGGCAATTTCTCAATTACTCAGAGCATAGATCCTTCTTATTATTTATTTTGACAAAAAGTAATATATCTTGTGCAAGTATTCAGAAAGATTTTATTTTATATGCTCAAATCCTAAAAAAATAAGTTTTATGCATACAAAAAAATCCTATAAACAGTTAAATATTTGTAGATAGAAAATTCTACAATAAATACCTTTATATCTAAAAGTTTAATAAAAAGAACATGTTATTTATTTTTGATGCATAAATCATTCATGCAGAAAATATTTTTAATAGAAAAAAATAGAGATTTACTTACACCAAAAATCTTAAAACCCAAAGATTCACTTAGATTTGATCTACCACTTAAGCATTCTCCACTAGTACTATGACAAAAAAATAGGACGTTAGTACCCAAGAATGAAAATTCCTATGAATATTTAAAGAAGAAGTTAAAAATATGTTATTTTTTTACTTCTGTGTATGACTTCTACATTTCCTACTATATGGTTATTTATACTACTAGGCTAGCTATTTTGGATAAATTAAATTCTTTTTTCCTAAAGATGAGAAGATATTTCTATCTTAACTTTGATAAGATCTCAACCCAAAATAATGACAACTCAAAACTGTAGAGATAGTTGTAAAATCCTAACTTTTCAGGATTCTAATAATTTTGGATTTTGTCTAGCTATCATCATAGGTTAGTAATTACAAGAATATGAAATATTAATGAATTTTCGCATGAGAGTAGAGAGGTAAAAAAAAAAATAAGGTTCTAGGATTCCATATCACCAATATTTACTTGGTTTTAGCTAACTGACATGATAGATAACTTATGGGGGTCAAAACTATCCAAATAGAGTTCTAAGATGATGGGTAGACGTCTAGAATTATTCATCTATCCATAAATCTGAAAATTCCATGAAAATTGATTTTCGTCTTCTTTAATTTAACAATCATGGATCCAAACCGTTAAATACTTCCTAATAATTTATGGGCTTAGTTTCTACACTATTTATGGGCTTAATCATAACTTAAAATGAATTAAATAATTTGGGCTGCTATTACACCGAACTTATAAAATAGAAATACCATTTATAGGCTTATATATATAGTTTTAATACTAGCTATGGGTTAAACAACTTAAACTGAACTAAATAATTTGGTCTAACTAATACATCTCAAATCCCTAATTAAATATGGGATAAAGATTAATATTTCCTTTGTCATAAATTGGTATCCGTAGTAGCTAGCTTAATCCTTAACATAAAACTCAATATATAAAGTTCCCATCAAATTATTGACTTGATAAATTCTACCTCTTCAATAACAACCAAACCATCATTAATAATCAAAAATCAAAATCAACATAAGATCCTTAATAACCCTAATAGAATTCAATTTATATTCCATATTTATTTTTAATTAAAATCCCTTAAATATTGGTCGAACCCAAATAAATTGTATGCTCAAATTCTAGAAGAAAAGCAACCCAACAATATTATTGAAGAATCAAAATCAACTAATATCACTTCACTATTTCTAACATCCAATATCATATATATCCATTTTTTTCCCCAAAGGTAAAAGCTCACTACTAACCACGTACTCCCATAACATCAAAGCCTAGCCTTAGTAAATTCAAGTGCCTCTAGAGGTATAATTAATAATACTTTTGAGATAATAATTTGTCTAAAGACTTGGGGTATTACATATAGGGTCTAACTATTTGGGTTTGGGTTTGAGTAGGGCAATACTCTATCCATTGACAAGCTTAGATATAACCCATCTCAAAATAAAAGTTCAGATATGGATTTAAGATAGACTAATCCATCTTTAAGTTACGCGATTCAAAGAAGACTTAGAGATGGAAATGCGATTTTAACAGTTTTTTAACAAAATTAGAGAAAATTTAGCTCGTGCTTGGCAAAATTTAAAATGCTTGTATCTTCTATTTCACTTATATATTATATAAAAAATGTTCTTTTTTCTTATTTTTTTACTTTCAGAAAACTGATCAATATTAACTCGATCATCAAGAATTCCAATTAATGGCTTAGGTTAAAACATAAATCTAAAGGAACAACTAATCCTGAACTAGCAAATATCTACACACAAATGAGGCCTCTTAATATCCCACATTTCTTGATTGTAGACTTTTAAGGCCTTAAACTAATCACAACTATACGCAAGGCCATTTTATGATGTTAAAATGAACCTCATTTATCTATGTCATTGTAAAATCAAGCTATTTGGTTAGACCAACAAGCAAGAGAAAGAAATGAATAGAAAATTATATAGCTAGTTCAAATGGAGCTTTTGTTTACTTGATCACTTACTTTCTTTAATGAGTGTACTTAAAAGTTTGCATGTGTTGCCAAATTGTTGGACAAGAAGAGATGACATTCATATATTAAATGAGTACACAAAATTAGGAAAGCACGGCCAAATTTTTGGTCAAAAAAGAATTTGTGAAGTTTTCAAACTCCAAACAACTTAATTCTCTTTTATAAGAAAAAGTACTTGTCACGAACTTTCTATTTCTTCACTGACACTTAAAAGAATTGTGAATCGGTATAAATATTTCCTTTGAAATTCGACAATGATGAGCTGACCATTGAACTAAAGAAAATTTAAATGTTGTCTAGCTAATCAAGCAATCAGATATTTTGTGTCTTATAATTGGGAATAATTGAGAGCTTGAGCGTGCAATAGGTTAACGAAAGATGTGCAAAATGGTAAGTTGCAACGCAATAAAGTGCACACAATTCATTCACAAAGAGTACTTGTTACTTCTATTTTCACATAAAAATGAATTCAACTAACACAAGAAGTGAAATTTCAAATTAGGTAATATACAACTAGGTTCTTTCAACTGATTATTTCAAATTAAAGATGGATGTATGTATACATTCATCTCAGCTTTAATTTCTAAATATTCGTCAATGCTTATTGTAGTTGAATTATTTGATGACATTTGTTTCCATTTCAACTTTTTTGTTAATGTTTGGATTAGCTAACTGAGCTCAAGTAAATAGAAATTTTGGAAGATAAGTTAGGCAATAAATTAAACAAAGACTAACAATATATTATACCTAACGTGGCAGTAATAAGCTTCATGCAAAACTTAATATTTGGGAGAGCAAAAGGTATGAAAGGTGTGTAATCAAATGACTATTTCATGCCTTTCTTGTTCAATAGGAGAGCAGTACACTTTTTCTTCTAAGTTCTTTTACATGTTTTATGTAATTAACGTTTGATAAAGAAAAACCTGCAATGGCATTAACAATTGTGAATGCAATGAAAGAAATGTTCTTAAAAAAGGCACCTTGTCTCAAGATTGTTAAGATTATAGAAATCATCCTCTTCCTTGTGTGAGGATGGTGTGATGCAAGCCCTACATTTTAATTATACATGTTTAATGCATTGAGCCAAAGATTTTGTTTATGAACAGTCATTTTATTATTAAATGAAGCCATTAATATGAGACTGTGGTGCAATACTCATGCACTACCGTAAATATGAATTGAAACTTATAAGGTGGTGGCTACAAAAGAATACAATATTTGTAACAAAATAATAAGTGACGATGTAAAAAAATTTTCATTAATAATATGCATTAAATGACAACAATTTTTATTTTATTACTAATAATAATTTTAAGTGATAATAATTTTTGTTGTATCATAATATGATTTAATTGTGACAAAAATTAATGTCTTAAATTGTTATTATTGACAATTAGTGACACACTTATGGTGGCAATATAGTAATAATAAAAATATTAGTGAGAAGATTTTCTTTATGACACTACAAGAAAAAAAGATTTCAACGATCATTTTTAATAGTCGCTAAAAGTAGAAAAAAGAATGCTAAAGCCTGTAGTGATCAAAATAATGATGGTCTCTAGTGGTCACAACAAAGTAGCTACTAAAAGTGCCTAGTGACGAGCTATTAATTTGGATGCTAAAGAAGCACTATTTAGTGATCATCCAATAATGGCTACTAAAGATGGAACAATCAGAGACAAATTTTCATTTGCTAATGTAAACGTTTGTGGTTGCTATACCAATGACATGCTCACTATAGGTAGGCATAAAATGGCCATTTCATTTGGTTGGTAAAAAATTGATTCTTTAGCAACCAAATAATCGGTTGCAATAGGTTTTGAATGGTTGCAATAGTTAAGTTATTTAACATGTTTTGGCAACCACATTGCAACAACAAAGTGCAATTCCTAAAGAATATTTTTTAGGAACAAAATAATTGATTGCAATAACTTTAATATTGTTGCAAAATTTGCTACACTTTTTATGATTTAGTGACCAAAAATGTTGTAGCTAGTAGTTGCTAATATATATTTATATATAAATATGCATACAGTAGAGACCAAAATTTTTTTCCAACCAATTAGTGGATGTAGAAGTAGCTTGAAATAATAGCTAATATGTGCTCAATAGTTTTTCTATAATCAAAAGAAGATACATCATAGTTTTGATTTGAGACATGATAAATGAGGAAGCATTTGCTCCCTTTACATCATATCAAAAGAAACCTAAATATATCCCTTCACAAGTGTAATTGATGCTGGGTACAAAAATTTCCACACGAGCTAGTCAACTTTGAAATACTATACACAATATATGCAAAAAATCTGCAAAAATTCAAGAAGAACCAAGCAGCAAAGAAGAGCAAGCAGCCTGATCCTCTTAAGGTCCAGAACGTAGTAGCACCAGCAGCATGTGGAAAATACTGGCCATAGTGAATTAGCAGAAATGCAGTAGAGAACCAGCAAGAATTGTGCTATCGAATTTTCAGTTTCTCAAATCACACAACCACAATGGACATCTCCGTTCAATGGTGATGAATTATCACTACAGGCAGAACAATTTATCTGAAGAAAGTCATTTCTTTGTGCAAGTGTTAGTCAAGTCATAGAGACTATCCCACAATTTTATGAGATTTTGATTGAGAATATTGTACAACCCTTGCAAAAGCAACAAGTACAATTATTATAATTAATATAACTAAAATTCATATTCTCTCTTTTACGCCAAAACATTTGGTCATAGTATACAAAAATTCTTCAGTCAAGCAAGCTCTAACAACGAGTTGCAGAAGGATATTCAGAAGTTACAAATTTTTATATCACACAAAATTCACTGGCCAGTCAACACAAAAATTCCAAGTTAGCGAATAAATAGGAGGGATGGTTACTAGTCAATTATTTTCATAGCCAGCATAGAGGAGAATTTAACTTATTTTCATTTGTTTTGACATTTTCTAGTTTAGTATGTTCTATGCCAGTTCAGAATAAAAACGTTGATAGCTCAACCAAAATTGAAAAGCAAAGGTATTGAAACATCTCATAAGTGAATAGTGCAAAGACAACTGATGCGACTATCATCTCAATCAAAGGTTCCTTTTCTTTTGTTTGAACATATATGCCAACAAATATCGTCTATTGCATGAACTAAGTAGTATTTGTGATGAAATATAATTTTGATTCAATACGAATTATGGCTTGGGCTTCTGTATTGGAAGGAAAACACAAATCTTTGTTACATCATTCACGATTTGATTTTTGGTAGCCTCAGCAATGTTTTGAGTAGAGTTCCCCATACTTTTATTCCCGGTTATTACAAAATCATGAAGAAGAGCATATGTGACATTTAGCTGCGAAATGAAATGGTAGAATTAGTTATGATAGACTAGAAAGCATCAATTAAGGCATACGAGAAAAACAACTGAACACATGTTGTAGGTGATCACAAATAGTTTCTATACCTTTGTTAATTGGAGCGTTGGGAATGACACGCCAATGAAAAAGCCAAACATTATTCCAACATAGTGGTAATAAATACTTCATTGTTTGCTTTTTATAGCCAGTGTGTTGAGAGAATGAAAATTAAAAGTTTATGTAATTGTAAAGCATTTATATAACCAAAACTTACGCACCTGCGTCCGGCATTTCCCTTCCCAGACACCATATCTGACTCCATATATATGGTTTTAATGACTGCACTGCATTTCCAACTAATATCTGTTGAAGGAATTGCAGATATGTCTAGCAAGAAAGCAAGACCGAAAGCATCAAGAATACCTTTCATGAAAATACAAAAATAATAGAGAATTGGATGCTCTGATCAATATACTGAACCACTGAATTAGAATCCAAGTAATGATACTACCGAAATTTTACCTTCATCTTAGGCTCTTTTCTGTGCATTCTGAACTTATACACAAAAGAAAAGACAAAGATTATTTGTTGAAGTAAAGCTGAAGCAAGAAAACAAGAAAATAGCAAAATGGCAGAAGATGTGACTCTCAACAAAGAAAACAAAGTTCAATATTTTCTTGATTTCTCAAGATCTGTAAACTGCTGTGCAGTGAGAGACGAGACAAAGAAAATGAGCCTACCCCATTGTAGTAACAAAAGCTCGTTTTGAGGAGAGTTAACTAGACTATAAAAAGAAGTCAACTAACCAGTAATCGCTGTAAGATTCTTGAAAAATTCACTCTTTACTGCTAAGCTTTTCTGCAATAAATATTTTTTAAATCTGAAATCGGTTGTTAGCTTGTTGATTTCTAGCAAAATACTCAACATTTCTCTAAGATTAGATTAAATATACAAAGGGCATTGGATGATGAGCCGTGAAGATGACCATCCAAACAAGAGCATGTAAAAAGAGGGAAAAAAGGACATTTTCCAAGGACAATTTATTGAGTAGATTATTATCATTTTTGAACATGATTGACTCATCTAATATGTTTCTTATTGATCAGAAGTTCGTGTAGAATAAATAAGACAATTAGATTGATGAATTTGGAGTTGAAGTTATCAAGAAAGAAGGAAAACACATGAAAAAATAAAGCCATATATGTGAATTAGTAGTGTTCCTAGCTTTAATAGCTTGGTAACAAGCCATCCCATCGACAACACATCTCCAATTGTAAATAATCTAATGATTATCAGCCCCCACACAGTCCATAATCATTGTTAGTATCATCACCATACAAATTATTGTGCAAAGGTATAGATGGCATTGAACTGGCAAAATTCCGTAAATTCCGTTAACTCAGAAACATTTCCCCTCCAAAAATTTCATCATCTAAATCCAAATTCTGTAGACCTAATCTCTCCAGAAGCATGAAAACAAAATTTTGGGAAAATGGTGATCTAAAGATTTGGCGTTCACTCTGTATCTGCATTCGGAGGAAGTGTTTTGCTGTGACTTGAGTTTGAATCGGAACGACAGCAATTCCCGCATGATACCAACGTGAGTACTTGGGTCTTTAGCCATGCCCAAATGGATTTGGAGTACATTGGCTTTGGGGAGGGAGATGGAACAGATATAAGTTAAGGTAGGGAAAGAGGTTTGAGATTAGCTAATAAGGAATGACAAAGTAGGGATGAGGGATGAGAAACAGGGATGAAGGATCAAGCAATTCAACGTGTGGTGTCTTACAATTGAAAACCCAATCTCCACTGTCAACATTGATTCATAATGTTCAATTGTTAGACATGTAAATGAGCAAAAAATATTACGACCTGAGAAGGAAGGTAGCGAATATAATTTGACATTTAATATTTTAGGCTTGTAAAATATCTACTAATTTTTTTTTTATTTGCAAGACAGAAAAAATTATAATAAGTTATTCTTGTTCAAAATTTCATATTTTTAAAATATGTATTTCTTTATATAGATATTTTTTAATATACTAAATTTTAATAATAGAATTTTGGTGTTAAATTAATATATTTAATTAAAATCGTGAGTTTTTATGCAAATTGTCTTCAAGCATCTATAAACCAAAATGTGTATACACTATTCCGAAAACTTTCTAAAGTATAAAAAATTAAATAAATAATGATAAGTTTAATTTTTAAATAAATTCAATAACAAAAATTTGATTTAAGATCATTGTCTTGGATAAATGACAAAGCATGAATTAGTAGGGGGAAGACTCAAATATCTTGTCTTTCTTCTTAAAGTGAACTAAATTGAGAGATGAAATTTAGAGACTTGAATTTTTTTTAATGCATTCAATAAAAAGCAACACTAGCTTTTTAGTTTTGACAAAATTAAATTAGTATTTATAATGCGTTAGTATTTTTACTATTATTCTTTTATTTTGAAATAAATATAAAATGTAAAAAATCATTAATTCCCACATTCCTAGTTAGGAGTGCCCATTTGACAAAATTGATTTGAGAATTGCTACCTTTACTTTAGATGGTTCGATTGATTTTTGAAACACTAGTGACAATTTAAACATTATTCTTGTCACTGTTTAACTTGTAAAATCATTTAGATGACAAAACAAAATACTTTTTCACTTAATAAATAAAATTAGAGACAATTTTTGTAATGTCAATTATTATTTTTTCACTAATTTGTCTTTCTCCTATAGTATATTGAATATTTTACCATTTTCAATTAATAAACTATTCTTGTGCACCTTATTCATATGCTTTGTTCAATAATTATGAGGAAAATTTGCATTCTTCATCTCCTAATTTTGCCCAATCTATAATTTCGTCCTATGACTTGCAAAATTATAATTTTAGTCCTACATCTATCAAAAAATTTTCATATTTAGCTTGATTTTTGCTGGAGCTCTAAAAATTGATTAGTGAGTTGATATATGAGAACATGTCCAATTTGGTTATTTTTGTTTTGTTGGGACGCAACCTCAGCTTTTTTGGTAAATTGTTGGAGCTCTGACAAATATTGTCTATGATATAACAAATTCTTTAGATATACAGGAGTAAAATATTAATTTTATATGTTGTACGAAGAAACTACCAAGTACGTAAATCCACAAAGATGAAAAATACAAATTTTCCAATAATTATTGAACAAAACATATGAATACAATGCACAAGAATAGTTTATTTGAAATAGGTAAAATATTCAATAGGAAAGATACCACATTACAAGGGTCAATTCATATTTAATAAGATTTATTATAGTACACAAGTATTACATGACAATCTCATATTAACTGCTTCATTTCATAAACGAGCATTCATAAAAAAAACATTTGGCTCAGTGCATCAAACATTTAGAATTAAAATCTAGGGTTTGCATTACTACAACTTGAACAATCTCGAGACAAGGTACCTTCATTATGAACATTTCTTTCATTGCACTTGCAGTAGCTAATGCTGTACAGGTTTTTACCTTATCAAACATTGCATAAAACATGGAAAAGAACTAGAACACAAGTATACTACTCTCCTACTAAACAAGAGAGGCATATGTAAAAGAGTCGTTTGATTACACACAAATATAATCCTAGAATTCTCATGGAAGAGGATACTTCATACATGAGTAGTTGGATTCATCCAACTAATTTTTTTTTCTTTTCATTTCAAAGAAACCCCAAAAGCAGGGAGTTAGTCAATGACCTAAACCTATATATTAAGTTTCAAAAGAGATTGAATTACAAGTGCATGCAATGTATTTTGAGAGAACATAAATAAGGGAAAGTACTTCCTCACAACAGAATTCCTAGTCTATGAAAGATAAAGTTAGGGAGCACTACTCCCCTTACTAGAAATCAAATCAAAAAAATTTATCTCCTAATCAACTGCAAGATATCAACAAACCAAAATTTTCCCCTAATTTAGAAAAGCATAGTGAATAGGGAGTACTTCTCTCTTTATAACTCTCATACAACCAGATGAATTTGAAACAACAAGTCCTGCCATTATATATTGGAAAGCACATAAAATGAGGAATACTACTCTCTATTCAATATTCCAACCAAAGGATATTAATAAAACAATTTACTAGTTAGTCTAGTTGATCATCTAGGTAGTTGAACATGTAGGTTAGAGTTGGGGAGTATTACTCCCTTTCCAAATGTTCATCACAACAAAGCAAACCCAAAAGCAAATGAAAGAGGCCATTTTATCCAACTAATTAATGAGGGAAAATGAATAATACAATCAACCCTCCCTACCCTAAAAAAAACAAAAAATGGCAAATAAAAGAAAGCTACTCTTTTTCCACTAGGAAATGTGTAAAAAACACATTTTATATAGAACCTAAGAACAATTATAAATGTTCGATGATGTGTTTGAACTTTCACATCAAGTTTGATGAGTCAAATTGAATT
The DNA here is from genome assembly GCA_014898725.1 of Jacaranda copaia. NCBI lineage: Eukaryota > Viridiplantae > Streptophyta > Magnoliopsida > Lamiales > Bignoniaceae > Jacaranda > Jacaranda copaia. Next base: position 415,078 of record JACGDI010005532.1, read on the forward strand.
AGATACCAAAGCGTGATGTTAGTCTTTGAATGCAACATTGAAAAACCATAAGAGGGCTCCAGGAATATCCTAGCAAAATGCTTCTGACACTCAAGTCAGACCTTGAATAAGAGAATAAAATGCTATAATTGAAATATAGAGTAAAAACACTCACTTGATTGAAATTGACTAGAATATGAGTATTCTAAGGCGTAGGAGAGAGAAATAATATACTATGATAGGATTGATAGGTTATAATGTTCCTTATATCTATTAAAAATACTATTTTTCCATTATGCAATTATACCCTAGATATATCATATCCTCCCCAATCAAGGTCTACATTAGCTTTTCTATAGATAGGACAACATAAGGTAAAATGTAGGGAAGAAGTAGAGCATAAAAAGAAAGATTGATGATAAACTAAGTATTTATGTTTGTTACTATTCCATTTTTAACCAAGTATTCATGTTTATCATATTTATTATATTCCTCTAGAGCTAGTCATTTTGACATCAAAGGATGCTCTTCTAGCTCTCCAAGGCCTTAACAAGTATACTTGATAAATATATTGTAGTAGAATCATGCATGTGACTAGGTGCCTTATCATTCTATATCAAGTAATATGTAATAAGTTATCTCAAATGAAGCCAACATATCTACAATCAATTCATTAGTAGCTAACTCATACATGTACCTTGTCATGAATGATATTGAGGGATATGCAATTCTTCTTTATTACAAGCTTATGTCTTTTGACTTCTCTCTGTCGGCAATGCTGGAGTTGACCACTACTTCATCCCTTTTGTCACTAAATGAAATATCCACTTGAGAGAAAAAAAAAAGAAGGGAGTGGAAGTTGCTATAAGCATGTTCTACTTTTTTAACAAACATCCCCATTCTGCTTTTTTACTAAGTTTCAAGTCATTTTTTTAAACTTCCCCATTTCTACTACTAGCCACTTTTCTCAAAATCTCTAAAGTTCATCCTTTCAAAAAATGTAAGCTTTCGCAAACAACTCATTTATCCTACCGAAGATAGAATTTTAGTTTATATGGAGAGCAATGAGAAAGTTGAAGAATGGTAAAAATTTTGATTTTCATTTAATTTGCATATAAAAATTGGAACTGTAAGCAAGTCACCAAGTCCAACCATGTCGCTATCTCCTTGGAGTGCATTCTCTAGTGTTGTGAATGGGGAATCTACTCTTTGAGGCCACTCAACTTTGTATTCTGGTGGAAGAAAGCTTAGAGGCTATATGGTTTCAGTTTTATTTTTTATTTTCCTTGTTCTTCTATCTAATGCTTTAAAAATATATTTATTGCACCAATTTTTAACAAAGATAAAACTTATAATTGTTTTTATGCCTAACCATCATTTTTAAATTTAAATAATAATTAAAATTTACTCATTAATTAAATAAAATTTCTCTTTCATATTCTTATTTATAAGTAATAAGATTTTCATTAAATGAAATAGTGATTTATCATCCCTGCATTAATCAACTAATGTGACATGCAAACACACTACATGGGAAGCAGTAATTCTAGCAGAAATTTCCAATAGATTCCACTAGAAATCCACCAAAAATGAAATTTTCAATGAAAATGCAATGGAGATATGTATGCTAGAAAAGGTTTTATTGCCAAAACATTCTGGCCAAAATCCTAATGCAAAAGTATTGCAATAGAATTTTGGCTAATCAAAGATGGATTTTTCATAAGATATATATTCTAATTTTGAAGACGTTCTCAACGAAAAATTTGCCACAAGTACCTCAGGATTTTTTTGCCTAAAATCTAACATTGTTTATCTAAAGCTTTATTTTTTTGGATTTTCCCAAAAAAAATTCATTCTTCCAAAATAATTACAAAATAGGTATACATTTTTTGAATCTTCTCTCAAAAATTAAAATTTCAACTCCCAAAAATACCCTTACAAAATAAATCCAAAAAACCTTACACCCTAGCCTAATCCTACCCTAACACCCCACCCCCCTTTGTCTCCCTATCTTCTCTTTCTCACTCTCTCACTCTCTCTTTTTTCCTTCTTCTCTCACTCACTCTCTGTCACCATGCCCCTCCTCTTTCTCTTTTTTCTTTTTCTCCCCCAATTTTTCTCCTCCAAATCACATATACTCCACTACCATCTCTGCACCTTGCTATTCACCTCATCTCTCTCGCATTGGATATGCCTGTTAGATTGTGATGGGTGATGGGTTCATACTTTATATCACTTCTAGTTGAATCTCAAAAAACATTTTCAAGGTTTTCTTAAAATGAAGGATTGGGATGTTGATTTTTTGAAAATAGGGGATTAATCATCGATTGCGATGTTGGGTTCACCTAACCTACCCAACTTGCCCAACCCACACACTGAAAATGGAGCCGCCCTGCTGCCCATCCACTTGCCCAACTTGCGATTCACCCTCCCACCTACTGGAAATGGAAATTCAAAATTTGTTGGAATTGAGAGTTGAACCCTCACCTGCTTTAGCCTTCAACATGAACTTTGCCAACTTGGCTATAGCTAACCCTTGTTAATATGAATGTATGCATAGATACTTATACATTTGGCTCATTTAACTAATGAGCTCAAACTATTAACGAATCATCTCGTTTCATTTATACCCCTAGTTCTTAAGATAAATAAAATAAAATAATATAAAATATTAGTCAGAAGAGTAAAATGTGTGAATTTTTTACACTATTAGAAGTAAGTTTTGAAAATTAATGATATGACATAATTAGTTTATTAAAATATTTTAGAAAAATATTATTATTTTTAAAAATAAACTAGTAACTGTCATTTGAATAAATAAAATAAGAGCATAGTGAACTAGAAGAAATAAATAGAAAGTGTGGGATGATTATATAATATAGTTGCATGAAGCAAAGAAATTTTATTACATATATGAATATATAAATTGTTAGGTAAAGGAGCAATATTTTTGCATTGTGAGTATTAGGTAAAGAAAATACTATAATAATTTTTTTAATGAAAACATATAATATTAACAGACAATTAAAAATATAGACTAACTGGCTGTTTGGTTAAGTTTTTAATGAAAATATATTATAAAGTTTTTTTATGTTTATAAAAATATCAAATTTTATCTTTTAAAATAAGCCTTGCAATGTATGAATAAAATAAAACTTAAAATTCATATGGTCTAGATTATTATAGGAGTATGTTCAAATTTTAAAAATAATTAAGGTAAACCTCTTTACATTTTGTAGAAGAGTTTATAATATAAAATACTTTATTTTAAAAATTTACAAAAAAATATTTATCAAAAATAATTGGCATTACATATATATATTAAAAAATTATGAACAAAACCTTTTAAAGTAAAAAACAAAGGGTTATCTAATAAGCTAAGAAAAAAATATTATTAATTGCAATAGTGTAAAAAAACTAGCTTGAAGTAATTCATTCATTGGTGATTACATTAACCGCTACTGTTTATTATGAATTCCACTGCAGGTTGAATAAATCACCGCTTAACCACAATCAAATTAATAATTTGTGGAGGTTGAGACAAATTGCCGCAAAATGTATGTTGTGATTAAACTATTTTTTTGTAGTGTATATATGCACACTATATATGTATATAAGTATGAATAAAAAATATTATGCTATATATATTTTTATAAATATTAAATATTATTTAATTCAGAATGAATAAATAAAAAAATATATAAAATAAAAGCAATCTAAATTTTATTGATAAATTTATATATATGTATATTATATATATGTGAATAAGTATAAATAGAAAAAATAAGTATACATGAATGAATAATTAGAATGAAAAAAGATAAAAATAAAAATTATTTCAAATTTTATAGATAAATTTATATGTGTGTGTGTGTGTGTGGAAAATGAGAAAAAATATAAAAATAAAAATTATTTAAAATTTTATAGGTAAATATATGTTGTGTATAAAATGAGAATATATGAAATAATGAGAAATGAGAATCAATGATAAATTTATATATATTTACAAAATTTATATAGTTAAATTTATATACGTTTGTGTGTGTGTATAAAATGAGAATATATGAAATAAAGAGAAATTTTGATTTTGATTATTTGAAAGGTTAACAACTTTTTTTTTTTTTTTTTGTTATTCACTACTTTTTGTTATTGCAAAATATAATATGAATATCCAATTATATTTATACAAAAATTTGAGATTGAACACAGTAATTTGTTTTCCATGTATTTTATTTTGCATTCTAATTTCATCCTCATACTTTGTCACTAATTCACACTTTAAAATCAATTTTAAGTTTGTAATTATTTTATCAATTTACTATAGTTTTAACTTTATATGGCTAATGTCAAATTCTTTTCTTCACTTAATTATTGGATAACTAAGTTATGAGTCAAATGAAAAGGTTTCTATCAACTTATATAATAATATTGATTTTAACTTTATAATTATTTTATATATTTATTTTGATTTATTTCAATTTTTTTTATCTTTACTATCATAGCTTTGTCTTAACTTAATTAATTTTTAATCAAAAATTAAAATTAAATAAGATTTTTTTAAATTCATAGTCACCAATATATTATCTAATTCTTTATATTTTAAGTTTTAACTTAATATATTTACTCATCATCTTTTAAATTTAAAGTAATTTTAAAGTATTATAATTTTAAGTTTTTTTTTCTAATCCATCTTGTATTCTATATTATTCTCATATATTTTATTTTTTAATGCAACTATATGTTGATTTTTGATTGCATAATATTTTCTTCTTTTTAATAAAGTATAAAATAATAGTGATGGACTTTTAAGTTTGGAGTGAGTTTTCTTTTTCTTAACTTTTCTTTTGAATAATATTGAAATATGTTGTTCATAACATCATGTATATGAGATGTCTTTATAGGTTTTACGCTTTTAAATATTAAAATTTAAAGTTTTAAATATAATTTTACTTGATCATTTTTGGAATTAATATTTAATTTTGCTAATCACTTGACCTTTTTTTGTGATATTTTTATTTTTATGTTGTTATTTTTAATTGTATTTATAATTTAACAATATGGAGATAATGCTAATAGTATAAATATATATTGATATACATTTTTTGATTGACTAGTAGTGTAAATATATTCAATAACTTAACCTCTTGGACGAAATTGAATTTCGCCCGGTTTATTTATAGACATTCCAAAAAATTTGAAATGCCCAATCAACCTTCACTAAAATTTTTTAAAAAAATAACAAAAAAATTTAAATTTATATAACAAAATCCTCATAAAAAATACAAAATTTTATACATCAATATAAATATCATAGAAATATATATAATATCAGATTTAATTTTTTAATTCAACTTCAATTAAAAGATTATTTAATTTTTAAAAAAATTATAAATAACATTATTTAAATTTATTCTAAGTAATTTAAATAATATTTAAGTTAAACCCCATGTTAAAGTTACAAATAAATCCAGGGGTATTTTTGTCTGAAAAATAATCAGAGTAGCTTTTGAAGGATATTTTTGAATTTTAATGTAAATTTTCAACGACATCTACAAATTTTTTAAGGATACTAACAACTCTTCAAATATTTAATTAAATATATGGAGATAAAAATAATTTTATTAAACTTATAACTATATTACTAAGTTTATATTACAATGTCATGAGTATTCCAAAATAATTTAAAATTTTCCAACTATATTAAAATTGTACAAGGTGATCAATTTCAAAACAATTAGCATTAATTAACAATAGAAAATTTCCAACAAATGCATGTTCTAATTGTCCACATCAATATATTATTAGTATAAATATTTTAATTTTTAAAATAAAATTAATTACACATTATAGACAGCTTAATTTGAGCCAATTAAAAAATGATATGTGTAAATAATATATTAGTTATTAATTTAAAATTTTCTATTCATATATTAGAATTTATTAAATTAAATTCTAAATAAAAATAGTTAATTTTAATTAATATTCTAATATTTATTTTATACAAATCAAATGCTGACAAGTGCCAAGATAAAGATGAATCATTTCAACCAAATCTAATCTGGTGGCCTAACAATCTCAAGTTAATCAAGTTGGGACATGTGGCACATCTATGTACGTGGGTTAATCAAGTCAAAGATGTTCGATGTTATCTTTTAATATGTGCATCAAAGAGATAATCCCTAATGTGTTTAAGTCATTTCAGAGTCTCCTATTGGGCACTGATATAAAAGGATGATTAGAGACTCACATGGACATATACTCATATATTCACATATACACATATTCACATATTCTCAAATCAAAGACTCAAATCTTCAAGCTTCAAGTTTCTGCTACGATGACGTATTGCTATCGTGAAGGTCCTATACCTCTTCAAAGCATCAAGTCATTAGGTTCTACGATCTCGAAGTCAAGGTTCAAGTTTCAAAGAAATTTCGTAGTGTCGTTTACCAAATCAAAGGATACTATACCATATATCCAAGAATAAGCTTCAAGCCCTTGGATTAAATATATTGGGATAAGAATCAATGGATTAGTTTTGTTAGGGAATTTATATTTTGTCTAATAGATTGTAATTCTCATATTATTCTTTAATACAAATTTAATTTGTCTATTACTTTTCTTTGTCTTGTGATTTAATTTTGTAGACAACGAAATTTGTGTGAACAAATTTTTGGCACACGCAATAGGACCTGAATCCACCTCTTATCTCTTTCTCCCATTCAAATTTTGAAGCAACTTGCCTTGGCTAGGAAAGACGTTGCCGATGCCGCTGACCCTACTGCTGAATCTGTCAATCAGCCTATAACTGGGAGCAAGAATACTGATTTCATTCCATCTGATGATTCTGAGTCAGGAAGTCCAGGGAAACGAATCCTAAGGTATTGTATTTTGCTAAATTGCCAGGTACAGCAACTGGGGTGGCAATAATGGATGAACAACTTGCTCACATGGCTCAAGCTATAGCTGACCTCCAAAAGATTGTGGAAGAAAAAGATCAACAAATCGCATAACTTATGAACAAGCAGGAATACCCTCATCTTGGAGGATTTGACTACAATTGTCAATCTTCCCTTGGTTACACAATGGTGTATAAACAAGTTGAGGAGATGCCTTATAAGCGAGAAACTAATCAAAGGATCAACCACTCTGCAACTTCTATTGCTACATTGTCTGTTCAACAATTGCAGGGCATGGTCACCAATATTATTAGGGCTTAGTATAGCATGCCCTCTCAAAGTTCTATTGTGTATTCAAAGTCCTATATGAAGAGGATTGACTCACTGAGAATACCAATAGGATGTCAACCACCAAAATTTTAGCAGTTTGATGGGAAGGGAAATCCAAAACAGCATGTGGCCCATTTCATAGAGACATGCAATAATGCACGGGTGTACAGTGATCTTCTTGTGAAATAGTTTGTACGATCATTAAAATGAAATGCCTTCAACTGGTACATTGACTTAGAGCCTGAATCTATTTATAGTTGGGATCAAATGGAAAGATAGTTTTTGAATCGCTTCTACAGCACGCATCGAACTGTGAGCATGATTGAAATTACCAATGCAAAATAATGAAAGAATGAGCTAGTGGTATACTACATCAATTATTTGTTGCATTAAGTCTAAACTGCAAGGATAGACTCTTTGAGGTGTCTGCAGTGGAGATGTGTATTCAAGATATGTACTAGGGACTTCTCTATATCCTTCAAGGAATCAAGCCTCACACTTTTGAAAAATTAACCACTCGTGCCCATGATATGGAGCTTAGCATTGCTAATCGTGGGGTTGGAATTTCTATTGAAGACCAGAAGAAAGAAAGGAAAGATTCAAAAAAGAGTGAAAAATATGGCAAAGTTGCTACTAAGGAATCTATGGCGATCATAGCAGCATCCATAAAGATTCCTACAAATGATAAAAAGGTTGTTGAGAAAACTAAAGATCAACGCATCCCAACAGGCAAGAAAACACTAAAAGAAATGTAGGAGAAGGAGTATCCATTCCTAGATTTTGATGTTTCTCATATTTTTGATGAATTATTGATAAGGAAGTTGATTGAATCACTAGAATCAAAATGTCCTAACGAAGTTGGAAGGCAAGTGATCCAAGATATTGCAAGTATTATCGAGTTGTAGGCCATCCAATAGAGAAATGCTTTGTCTTCAAGGATAAGGTAATGGCATTAGTAAGAGATGGAAAGATAATTCTTGATAAGGAAAATGTTGTTGGATCAAACCTCGCTAGTGTTACAATAACAGTAGATACCACATGTGTTGTAAGCAATGACAGTGTTTTCTCATCTTCACTTATGGAGGCATCAACAATGCTTTAGTTTGGAAGCTTAGATCCAGTGCTAGTGGAAACTCAATTCATTAATGAAGTGACTGAGCTGGAGATAAGTTCTACTACTGAACCTGAAGCTAGTAATGAGTAGACTCTTGTGACATACCAATGAAGGAGAAGATGATATGTTAATCAATCTCATCCATTAGCATTAAAAGTCTCGCATGTGGCCAGACGCCCTCAACTAAGGACAATGGAGAGTCGAAAGGCTATAAATAGCAAGCAGGAAAATTCATTTGCAAGTTATAAAAAGGTTCAGGTAACTCTAAAAGATTATTTTCCTACTAGATTATTTGATCAAAGGGTTGAAGCAATGTATGCTATATCTTGCGAAACTGAAGAGCAACACCGCACTTCGTGTTGTAGAATCGATTAGGATACATGTGACGAAGAAAGATAAGTGTGTTAATATCCAGCATATTTCTGCAGAAGATCATGTGAAGCAGGAAAAATAAAAAAAAATAATCATTGAGTTTTTGTATTTGATAGTCTTAGTGCTCCAGTTACTTGTCCTTCTATCTTTAAAAGACTTGGTGTTAAAGATCAAAGTAGGTTTAATAAAGGTCCATGTCTGAGAGGATCTGTGTTCAATAGACTCGAAAATAATATTGCAAAAAGAAGTGTTGACAATAAAATTGATATGTTGGAGTCAAAAAATGAACGCCAAACTCTTCACTTGTCCTAATCAAATGGAGCTAGATCTTTGATCTTAGTCATTAATATGGATAAACTTGTGAAAATAAAGCAGCATATCGTAAAACATCCATGCAAAAAGAGTAGTGTAGATGAAGATGAAGTGGAAATCACCATTAGCTCTAATTACACAAGTGATAGAGATGAGCTAAATCCTTTGTTGCATGATCCATGTCTTGAAGAATTCAATAGGTTAGTGGCAAGTAGTTTTATACAAGCTACAAACTACCCAGCATGGATAATATTGCCCATCCCAATTTCAAAAGTAGATGGAGCATTAAAATAGAGTATCACATTCCAGAGAATGAGAGTTGTTGAGGTCAAACAGCTATATGATGAAGACAATTATGAGTTACACTCATGTAATCATATCGCTGTTGGAAAAGCCTAATTCAAAAAGTCCTAAAGATGAAGTCCTAAAAGCTCCTCCATAACTTGAAGTTGATGGACAAGTGACTGTTGATGAACTTAAATAGTTGAATCTTGGCACGATAGAAGACCCTCATCCCATATTTGTTAGCAAGCTTCTAAATCTTAAAGAAAAAGAACAATATTTTAAGATCTTGAGTAAGTACAAGAATGTATTTGCGTGGACGTACAAAGAAATGCCAGGATTAGATCTAAAAGTTGCAATTCATAATCTTGGCATAAAATATAAGGCTTGTCTAGTAAAACAGTCACAGTAAGTGCTTCGCTCAGATCTTATCCTTCTAATCGAGGCTGAAGTCAACAAGCTTATTAATGTAGGATTTATTTGGGATGTTAAATATGTAACTTAGATCTCTAGCATCATGCCAGTTAAGAAGAAAAACGGTCAGATACACATTTATGTTGATTTTTGAGATCTGAATAGGGCTTGTCCAAAGGATGATATTCCATTACCTATTATTGAACTCATGGTAGATGCAACTACTAGACATGAAGCTTTATCTTTAATGGATGGATCCTCTAGGTACAATCAAATTAGAATGTCACCACAAGATGAGGAGTGTATGGCTTTTCACACACCAAAGGGTATTTACTACTACAAAGTGATGCCTTTTGGTTTATCATGAGCTATGTAGAATATTTTTGATGACATGTTACACATAAAGGTAGAATGTTATGTTGATGATCTTGTGGTCAAGACTAAAAATAGAGATGATCACTTAGAAGATCTCCACATGGTATTTGATCGACTGAGGAAATACGACTTGAAAATAAACCCATAAAGTATGTATTTGGTGTCACGTCTGGCAAATTCCTTGGTTTCATAGTTTGACATCATGGAATTGAAGTTGATCCTGGAAAAATCAGCGCCATCTAGAAGATTCCACCACTAAGGAATCTTAAAGAATTGCATAGCTTATAAGGCAATCTCACATTTATAAGAAGGTTCATATCAAATTTGGCTGAAAGATGCCAACCATTTAATCACTTGATGAAGAAAGATGCTTCTTTCGTATGGGATAAAGGGTATGAAAATGCTTTTGAGAGCATAAAAAAATACTTCATGAATCTAACAGTTTTAGGAGCTCTTATTCCTAGAAAACCATTGATATTGTATATTCCAGCACAAGAATAGTCAATTGGCGCTCTAATGGATTAAGAAAATAATGAAGGAAAGGAGAAAGCTTTATATTATTTGAGCAGAGCCTTAATTGAAAATGAGTTGAGATACTCCTCTGTTGAGAAACTTTGCCTGGCTTTGTTTTATGCAATTAGAAAGTTGAAGCATTATTTTAAGGCATATTCTATTCGACTCATTTCACGTGCTGATCCTATCAAGTTTGTAATGTTAAGACTAGTGCTTTCAGAAAGGTTAGCTAAGTGGTTGGTTATATTCAATCAGTATGAGATCACATATGTTCTTCAAAAAGTAGTTAAAGGACAAGCTCTTGCTAATTTCCTAGCAAATCACCCCATTTCTGTAGATTGGGAAGTATTCAATGAATCACCTGATGAAGATGCCCTTTTCGTCAAGACCTTGCCATCATGGACAATGTTATTTGATGGAGCAACTTGATCTGATGGAGCAAAGGTAGGGATCATCTTTGTTTCATCAGAAAGGCAAGTTTTGACATATTCTGTAGTGTTAAATGAATTGTGTTCCAATAATGTTGCAAAATATCAAGTATTGATTATTGGACTTCAAATGGCACTAAAAATGAAAATTTTAGAAATTGAAGTCTACGTTGATTCAAACTTGATCATCAATCAGCTTTTAAATGTCTATAAGGTTGAAAAGGAAGATTTGATTCCTTACTTTTAACTAGCCTCTTGTTTGTTAAAGAAGTTTGAAAGTATTGTCTTAAATCACATCTTGAGGAAAGAAAATAGGATGGCAGATGCGTTGGCTAACTTGGCTACTACTTTAGCCATTTCTAAAGAAAAAACGACAAACATCCTTGTGTGCAACAAGTGGATTATGCCTTCACCGATTTAGCTTGACCGTGAGGAATCAAATGCCATATCAGTCTTAGTTGGTGAAGATGAAGATTGGAGGACATCAATGATTGAGTATCTAAAGCAAGGAAAATTGCTACAAGACCCTCGCCATAGGATAGAGGTGTGTCGGAGGTCATCTCACTTCATTTTGTACAAAGATGTTTTGTATCGTCGATCTTATGAAGGTACTTATCAATGCTGCTTGGGAGGTGAAGAAGCAATTAGAACTATGGCTGAGGCACATTTTGAAGCCTGTGGAGCTTACCAATTGGGTCCTAAGCTTTATTTTCAAATTAAAAGAATGGGATACTACTGGTCTACTATGGTTAACAATTATATGAATTACACGAAGAGGTGTGAAGCTTGTCAGATGCATGCTAACTTTATACATCAGTCTCTTGAACCCTTACATCCCACAGTTGCTTCATGGCCATTTGATCATGAGGTCTTAATGTTGTAGGTCCTATTACTCCTAAGTCGTCGGCTGGTCATGCTTACATATTGGTAGCTTCAGACTATTTCTCCAAGTGGGCAAAGGCGATCCCCCTCAAGGAAGTAAAGAAAAAAATTATTGTAGAGTTCATTTGATATAATTTGATTTTCAGGTATGGAGTGCCGTGTTACATCATTATTGATAATGGGAAACCTTTCTATAATAAGTTGATGGATAAAATCTGTGCACAATTTGGATTCAATTAATATAATTCCTTGATGTACAATGCAGTAGCAAATGGTTTAGCAGAAGCGTTCAATAAAACTTTATGCAATTTGCTAAAGAAAGTAGTATCTAAATCTAAAAGGGATTGGTATGAAAACGTTGGAGTAGCTCTTTGGGCATATCAGACAACTCATTGGATTGCTGCCCAAGCCACTCCATATTCATTAGTTTATGGGGTTACAGCTATTCTCTCTCTTGAAAGTCAAATACCTTCATTTCGTATAGCAATCCAAGAAAGACTCACTGCTGAAGATAATGTTAGTCTTCAACTTGAGGAATTGGAAGCACTGGATAAGAAACGATTGGAAGCACAACAACAACTTGAATGTTATCAAGCACGTATGGCGAGGGCATTCAATAAGAAACTTTGTCTTTGATCTTTTCAAGTTGAAGATTTAGTGTTTGCAATAAGAAGGCCCATTACCATCACCCAGCGAATGGGAAGTAAATTCATGTCAAAATGGGATAGTCCATATGTGATAAAAGAAGTCTACACCAATGGTGCTTACAAGTTAGTTGATAGAGATAGATTGCGCTTAGACCTCATAAATGGCAAGTTTTTGAAGCAATATTATCCATGAAAAAGAAGTTGCTCCTTGACATATGAGCCTAAACTACATGTCACTCCTGACCCGCATGAGTATAAACCATGTACGGTAACCACCAAGGGAAGTGCATGTGGTTAAACTACTAGCTTTCCCCACTAAAGGTATTTTGTGTGGTTAAAATATTAAATACCCCACCTATACCCCACCTAGTCCAAGGTGGTTAAGCAATGGATACTCCTAGCCCGTATGAGTATAAACTGTGAATGGCACCTCTACTAAAAAAATGTCTACTTTGAACTATGTAATGACTTAATCCCCTTGTTGGGGTATGTAAGCAACTTAGGAGTTATTTTCCAAGTTCAATCACATGAAAAAAATGGGGTTTGTTTAGATGGCTTCCCAGGTTCAATCATATCATTGGAGCAAATTGGATGACTTACTTCCTAAAGCTCAATCACATCATTGGAATGAGTTTGAATGGCTTGCTAAGTTCAAACACATCACTCGAACAAGTTTTGAGGATTTTCCAAGTTCAATCATATCATTGGAGCAAATTGGGATGATTTACTTCTCTAGTTTAATCAAATCATTGGAGTAATTATGGATGATTTATCAAGTTCTAGCATATCATTGAAAGACGTTTTGATTGCTTTCAAGTTTAATTTATTAGGATAGCTAGTTTTACTCATGAGCTTAAATAAGTTTATTCCACTCAATTGTTGAGGGCATGTAATACAACTTTTTCTTTGAAATTGGCATCAATTTGAAGAATAAAGAAGGAAAGAGAATGCACAAGGAGAATTCATGAAAGAACAATTTTTTATTACATATGTAATAGTCAAGTGTTCTTTTATATCAATTGTGCAAATAATAATAATAATAATAATAATAATAATAATAATAATAATAATAATAATAATAAAAGTTAAGTAGCTAAGTGCTCATGCAAGTATATTAAAAGCCACTAGTTCCTTGCGAGATTCTTCAAGTAGTGTTTTCATCTTCTTTAAAGCCTCAACCTCTTGATCAGTAAACAATGGCGTGTCTTCAAGTTTTGAAACTTTATCTCTCTTGGTGGCCACTTTTTTTTGGATGATGGACAAGTTTTCTTTAGCCTTGTGGAGTGATGAGTTTGCGAATTCTTCTTTACTGCTTAACTCAGCAAGTTGTGTTCTCAATTCCTCTTGTTGCTTGGTGATTTGAAGAAGCTCATCCTTGAGACCATTTACCTCTTCAACTCCCTCACTTTCTATCGCCTAAACCTCAAAAAGATCCTATTGTGTAAAAAAGCAGTGATTTCTCATGGGATTCTTGTGTCTCTTTTTGAATTGAATTTGACTTAACCTTTGTGTAGTTGAATGCACCCTCAAAGAAAGATCTCAAGTGGTCCTCCAAATGTGATGTATTTTTTACATATGATTTCATTTCTACAATCAAATCATAAATCGTAGGCTTTATCTTTGAGAGTTGCTTGAATGGAGTTTTCATGATTTTTTGGCATATCAGTTCCTAATAGAATTTGAGTAACATCTGCTTTGCTTCAGTCTTTATAATTTGAGGACAAAATTCAAAAATTTTAGTAGCTGGAAAAAGATGGAGCTTCAAATATCTTTTGGGGCTTGTCTTTCCCAACAAAAGCCTTATCTTTTATAATTTCAGGTAATATTACCCTTGGCCACTTATTGGAATCAACAGTATTATGGAAAGTTTGCATGCCACCATGAAGAGGTTGAGAAATATTTGTTTCAAGCAAATTAAAAGGTTAGCCCTATTTATCGAACCAACACTACCTTCAGAAGTAATTGGGACTAGCATTTTGAGATCTGCAAGCTACATCATAAAAAAAAAGAAGAAAAGAAGAAGAAATTAGTGCAAAGAATTAGCAAATATATATGCAAAAAAAAAAAAGGAAGAGGGGTATATGATATTAAAATAAAATAAATAAATAAATAACTTTACATATTTTGCTAATTCACCCAAAGGTAAAGAAGAACTTGAGACATTTGCAAAGAAATTTGAATTAATACTAACATTATCTAAATCGAAAACCTTTGGCTTCTTCTTGAGTATGTATTGGTTATTGAAGTTGTCATTTGAACAAGAAAGTGCAAAAATTATTTCATTTTCTTCCATTGGTGTATCAATAGGGAATGGAATCTTGAGTAAGTCACAACACCTTTTAGACAGCACTTAAGTATGTTTAGTAAAGTTGTAATCCTTAGGCTCCAAATTTCTTCGCTTAACTAGCCCTAAAACAATAAAATTTTGAAGATGTAAGGCCATCAGATTATTTTTGGGATCTTTGATTAAAGCTTGTTTGGGAGAAGATGGATTCTTACCAGGATGCTTAGACTCAGATGCTTTCTATTCAATTCTAGCCCCGGGTTGGTTAAGTTGACCAAAATTTGATTCCACATCTCTCTGATTAACTTTGAGAACAATCTTAGTACCTTTTGTTTGCAAAGCTTTCTAGTATTTGTCCCTCCAATTTGTATATGCCTTTGTGGCCAATGGAAAGGAAGAAGTATTGCTAGGAATGATAAGTTAGCAAGATGTGTTCAGCAAGGTACATGATTGCCAAAGTTGAACAAGCACATAAAAATCACAAGTAAGAATCTCCTTCTTTAAGTTGCTTGGGACATTTGATAAAATCCACATTGCCAGTTGAATCGATAAGGGCTATAAGCTTCAATGATATGCTCTTTTCCACATCGAAATGTCAAATTACTAGACTGAAGAGCCACAAAAAGATCATTATAAGTATTTGATATGCTGGGGCCATCTATTATTGTAAACTGCTTATGTGAAAACAGCATAAATTTTGAATGGCTGAAGAGTTAATATTGAGGAATAAGTCTCATACCTCTAAAAGGTCAAAATATTTAGCCATGTTCTCCCTCACATAATTGACCATCTCAGCTCCTCCTATATCAATCTTGGATGAAAAATGAGTGCCAAGGTAGTGCCCTATCCAATTGTGAGCATAATGAATGGGAAAGGTAGAAAACGAATCTTGAAGACTTGGTGAAGTTGATATATTCTTTAAACCATGATAAATGCCCACCAATATAGGAATTGTAAGAGAAAAGCAATCACCATTTTCCATTCTACTAGCAACTTTGAAGACTATAGCATGAATCAGATTAGCTTTGCGATGTGGTAGAACAAAACTGCATAACCAGCATGAAAGAAAAGCAGCCAAGTAGGTCTCCCCTTTAACATCTTTTTCAACGTTCAACATCATAAAAGGCTCATCATATTCCTTAGTGCGAGATAAAGTAATGTATCAATTATTTCATATGGATTGTGAGAGATCTTTGGCTTAGTAGACCTTTTTCAAGAAGACCTCAAGGAGGGCTCCGCATATCTCAATGGTCCTTTAAACTAAAAGCCAATCCAATCAAAAATAAGAATGCCATCAGAGTCCTTTAGAAGCATATGATAAGCTAGGAATAGATATTTGCAACTTCGTGGAAAATAAGGGTCATGTCTGTCATCACCAAGTAGTTCTTTTGCAGTGGGGATAGATTTATCATAGAAACATCCATGGATAGGTAATCTATCAAGTACATAAAGATCCCATAAAGAAATTGAAAATTCACCAGTAGAAGTATGGAAAGTGTTCGTGTAATGGCACCACAGCGCAAGAAATGCTTGGAGGATATTCTTATGATAGACGTATTTGAAAAGCGAGGCATAGACTGCTATGTAAATCTTAGCTTGATGAAGAACATCTGCATGATGACCTAGCACATCCTCTGTCTATTCCCAATAGCCTGCATGAAAAGATACTTTGCTAAACCATGATGTGGGAATTCTCAATGAGCGTCCATTAGTGTTTGGAAGATAACCTACAAATAAAAATTTTGAGCTAGTAGCTTTGGCTTCGTGAAGAGAAAACTTCAAGAGAAGTATCCTGGAACGAGACGTAATGCCAAAACGTAGATCAATTACTTCCCTAGTTGCCTCTTCAGACCACTCTTGGATATGCATAGAGTTACTTGGAGGTTGAGGTATGGAACGAAGAACATCATTGGCTGATTTATGGATAACTAATCTAGTACTTTTAACTTTGAGGTTATCTTTGTCACTTCCAATGATAATACATAGAGATAGCTCTATGTGATCCTCAATATACATCCTCACGAGTTGATCAAGAATGGGTTATGTTTCTTAACCTACAAAAGAAAAGAGAAGAGATGAAGAAGAAAGTACAAAGATATAGAAAGAATCTTCAATTTGATAACTTACTTGAAGTTTTCAAATTTTTTGTATTTGTTATGTGTTGATGCCCTTGAGGAGTAAAAAACTCGGTATTGATGAATGCCAAAGAAGTCCAAACAACTCTTTTTTGTAGTAATTCGCCGATTGAATGGAAGTAGTAATAATTGTATGAGAACTATGAGGTCTTTCTTCAAACAATTGATATGCAAGAATTAATAAGAAGAGAATGTCTCTAATTGAGTAGATGAATTTTCCACAGCAATTTCCCAACTTAGTTTTCAACTCTACTTGGTGGTTTAGCTCTTTGGCAGCATTCTATTTATATAGTTTTAAGAGTTTGAATCTAAGTATATCTAAAAGAT
>JACGDI010005532.1:432470-538791 GCA_014898725.1 Jacaranda copaia
TTTTATATATATGAATTACAAGGGCTCATATGTTACATATACGTTCTAAAGGCTTATATATTATGTATATATATGTAAATAATTATCATGACTTATTCACTCAAGAATGTACTGGAAGACATTATTCGTGAACAAGTCTTAAGGGGGCATTTGTAGACGGCTTAATTTGAGCCAATTAAAAAATGACATGTGTAAATAAATATTAGAATTTTCTAATATTTATATATTAGAATTAATTAAATTTAATTCTAAATAAAAAATAGTTAATTTTAAGTAATTTTCTAATATTTATTTTATACAAATCAAATACTGACAAGTGCCAAGATAAAGATGAATCATTTTAACCAAATCAAATCTAGTGGCCTAACAATTCCAAGTTAATCAATTTGGGACATGTGGCACATCTATGTAAGTGGGCCAATCATGTTAAAGATGTTTGATGTTATCTTTTAATATGTGCATCAAAGAAATAATCATCAAATGCATTTAAGTCATTTCAGAGTCTCTTGTTGAGCACCTATATAAAAGGATGATTAGAGACTCACATGGACATATACTCATATATTCACATATACATATTCACATATTCTCAAGTCAAAAACTCAAGTCTTCATGCTTTAAGTTTCTGTTGTAATGAAGTATTGCCACTGCGAAGGTGCTATACATATTCAAAACATCAAGTCACCAAGTTCTTCAATCTCGGAGTAAAGGTTCAAGTTTCAAAAATATTTTGTAGTGTCTTTTACCAAATCAAAGGATACTATACCATATATCCAAGAACAAGCTTCAAGCCCTTGGATTAAATATATTGGGAGAAGAATTAGGGGATTACTTTTGTTAGGGAATTTATATTTTTTTCTGATAGATTGTAACTCTCATATTATTCTTTAATACAAATTTAATTTTTCTATTATTTTTATTTGTCTTGTGATTTAATTTTGCAGACAATAAAATTTATGTGAACACATAAAGACTAAAGGTTTTTTTAATTATAAATTTTTTTTCTAAAATCTTTTTTGTTGAAAAAACAATGTCCTAATGAATAATAACAAAGAATAGAACTAAATCTTTAATCCAAATAATAATTCATCATAATTCATCTTACAATAAATAATTTTTGTATATATTATTTATACACAAAATGGAGGGAGGAGCAAAAATTTGTAGGGAATAAAAAATTAATAGGGGAATTCATTTTTGGAGGGAAACTTATATTTTTAAGGAAATATAATATGTAGATCAACTAATTCTTAAGAACAACTTGTTAAGGTCCATGAAAGTTAATTATAATTATATTTAATAATATACTTTATTTTTATACATTTTTATACTATATTAGACCATCAAAGTTATCTTCATTTTAATAATATATATAGTAAAACATACACACAATTAATATATGGATGTCTATAGATTATAAAAATCTTTAACTGGCCAATACAATAATTAAAAAATAAAATGTAATATTAATAGACCTAACTTAAGGGGCCATTTTCTTCTCATTAAGTATTATCATAAACTAGATTTTTTCTTTTCTTTTTCTATTAAGGGATGTAACCTCTAACTATTTATTTTAGGGAACTTATAGAATTTTTCTAAAAGAATATTGTAATAAATTATAATAAAAAATTAAATTCTTAAGTATCAAAATTTATAAATCCAAATTATATGTTATTTACCTATTTTAACTATATTAGAAATTCATTTAATAATTTAAAAAATTATATAAAAATTCATCATATAATCTAAGATAAAAGAAATTAAGTTTGCTATTGATTATTTATATGAGAAAAATGGAGGAGCTAAAATTTAGAGGAATAAAAAAAATAAAGAGAATTTATTATTATTAGTGGGAATCAAATTTTTGGAAGAAATCAAGTTAAATTATTATGTCAAACTAATAATAAAAACAATTCTTAACATTTTTTATGGGCCAAATTTTGGGGGGAATACAAAGTTGGAGGGAAACAAAATTGCATTGCCATTCAAATTCATTAAATAAATTTATACATATTTATAAAATAAGAATATATGAAATCATTAGAAATAATGATAAATTTATATATGTATAAAATGAGAAATATATGATAAATCTTCTTTAAATTTTATTGAAATCTATATATATGCATATAAGTATGAGAAATGAGAAACAATGATAAATTTATATATGCATAAAATGAGAAATATATGATGAATCTTCTTTAAATTTTATTGAAATTTATATATATGTATTTATATACTGCATATGTAATAAACATGAATAAAAATTATATTATATATTTTTATAAATATTAAATATTATTAAATTCAAAGTGAATAAATAGAAAAAAATAGATAAGAATAAAAGCAATTTAAATTTTATTGATAAATTAATATATATGTATATTATGTATATGTGAATAAGTATAAATAGAATAGCTAAAAATTTGTTTTGGATAGTTTTGGTATCTTTGCAATTAAAAATTTCTAAACAATTATATATTTACCCATTAAAAAATTAAATAAAATAAAAAAGTAAAAAAAATAAGTCATATGACATATAAGTATAACAATAACAAATAAATACATAAAAAAAGAAAAACATATAAAAATAAAACTATATATGCATATATAGGCAAAATTGTAATTTTTGTCTTGTAGCTTTACTCCAGGTAGTTTTTGATCCTATAAATTGCATAATTATAATTTTAGTCCTATAAGTATCAAAATATTATCATTTTTAATCCATGTTTTGTTGGAATTAGCAAAGGTTGCTGGAAAAGTTGACGTGGCTCTCTGGATGCATGCCCATTTGGAATTTTTGCCTTGTTGGCAATTGAAATGACTTGATTAATTAAAAAAATAACAAAAATTCCAAATAGATATATAATAAAATATATATGATATTTATCAAATATCATGAATATATGTTTATATATACACATAATCCCTATCGTCCTTACAATCATAATCGTACGAATAACAATCTAAAACTAGACATTATACTATCAATGCTGTTTCGCGGTGATTAGCTTCAACATGATCAATAGGTATTATTCATAATTATGCCATTATTACAAAAAATATTCTTAGGTTGCATCAGTTTCAATAAAAATATACAAATAGGTCCTTAATTATGGAATTAATTTTGTACTATTGCACAAAGCCAATTACATTAGTGCAACCATTATTAATAGTCCAAATTCACCACTTAGTACTCATTTGTACAAAATTAGAACTGAATTACTTAATTAACTTTAATTACCCAAAATTATCATGTAACATTTCAAATTCAGGTTCACTAACTTATGTAATTATATGCATGACTCTATGTTTTCGATCAAATTGTGCGTTATTCACAATTATACATAGTGTTGCTAAGCTTGGAAGGTACATGCACACACATGCATACAATTTAAAGCCATTTCTGGCCATTTACCCAAAAGTTTCACTATCGGCTAGGAATCTTCATGATCAACCCACATGCATGCAATCGTTGAATCAAGATGAGCAATCTGCCTTGGAGTTGGCCGTCAGCCACTGGAAAACTTCACCACCACCACTAGAAGATTCTCCTCAGCTCCAAGAATCAAACCCCTCAAACAATTTTGGATTTTGATGTCATTTGATTGGAAAATCAAAATCCCGCCACTAATATCACCGCTCGATTTTCTTCAAATTACTTCACCATCAATGGTCCATTTAGAATGTTCAAGCTACCGTTGTGATCCTTGAGTCGAGCCCAACAAAAGCCAATGGTTAAACTTAAGCTTCAGTTACTGAAATAGAGAAACCCATCACCACCACCGAGGTTGCGACTTTGAGCTCTAATTCCGCCCGCCTTGTTGGTTAGTTTTGGGGGAAAATGGTATATTTCCGCTCATTGAGCTGAGAGGAGTAAAACGGTATATAGTATGGTTGCTTTTGTCATTCGCCGGAGAAAGTAGTTGGAGGAGGAAAACAATGGACTTGGGTGAGAAAATGAAGAAATATGGGGCTATTTTGATATATATAGTTGAACTTTCAAAAACTATAGTTTCACCCCCAAAACTATTGCCTAGCTTCAATAAAGTTCTCTTAAGTTTTGAGTGTCTTTTTTTCAGCCCCAAGACTATTTTAACCAATAATAATCACACTTTGACCCACAAAACTTTCAAATGTTGGTCAATCAAATTTTCCTCAATTTTTGAATCAACCCCAAAACTTCCAAAATTCTTACAATTAAGTCCTTTTTATTTATTTTTTGAGCTCTAAAATCCAATCAACTGATATCTTAAATTCTAAATCTTTATTTTCAAAATACCAAATTTTAGGGGTGTTACATTATTTAATATAAAATTTGTTAAATTAATTAATGGTTTGACATGTAGATCTAAGTATATCCAAATGAAGAATAATTTTGTCTTTTATTTGTTAGATATTTAATTTTATTTTTAGTTTTTTTAACCATGGTGAAGGGTGACATGGGCATATAGGGATATTAAAAACTAAAATATTTTTTACACTTTAAATTAAATTAATTTATGGAGGTAACAAAATTTTGAAGGAAGAAACTTTGGAGCAAATTTGGAGGGAATACATTTTTAGAGGGAAACAAAATTTAAGTGAGATCGTATTTAATTGTGATTTAAAATTAGGTAAAAAAAGCATTTGTCACCATTTTTTATAACAAAATTTTGGAGGGAAAAAATTTTTAGAGGGTAAATTATTAACTGTAGTAATAAAAATATTAGTTACTATAAAACTTAATTGTAACAAATTTGTTAACATTACAAAAAAGTAGAAACTTTTGTTACAAATATGTCTTCTTGAGAGGTGGGAAAAATTATTTGTGACAATACTTCAATTTTCATAACAAATTTTTCTTTAGTTACAAAATAATAAAAATTTTGGGTAACAAACATTTATTAAAAGTAATAAATATTTTTTTTGGTTACCTAAGATGAGTGCTTTAGTAACAAAATTCCAATCTCGTTATGAAAAATCATGATTTTGCATTGAATTTTTATTTTGTTACCAAAATTTTTGTCACAAGAAGTGCAATTTATTGTAGTTCATTCTTCAAGCTTTCCTTATTTTTGCAGTAGTTTTTGAAGGATGTGTTCTAAGCCATGGAGCCTTGGTTTCTCCTTGTTTTCTAGTCTATAGAGGCTCAACATTGTGTTGAAGGGTCTTGTTATTTCTGATTTTCACATGCATGTGTACCTTATGTTATAGATTTCTGATTTCGAAAATTATTTGTTCATACTCCTATTTGGCTTGAAATCCTATTTTAGTGTGCTCTTTATTAGTTCATTTTTGGATAATTAGCATAGGGCTAAAATAGGAGTTAGTTTGTCATTGTCCTTGAACATTAGTAACTCAAAACATGTATTTTGTCTACTACTAAAAACTAACTTTACTTGGTTGTTGTATTGCTGCTAGGCTATACTCTTTATTAACTTTATTGTTACTTGTGATGGGGCATGTTATGTTCTTGTAGCTTTCACTTTTACCACCTGCTCTGCTTGGCTAGATTTTCCCAAAGTGGCTGTCTTAAATTGTTTTCTTTTGATAAAGTTGACAGACTTGAGATTGCTGCATCACATGCATTGTAAATATAGATAGAAATTGCATTGTGTGTGTCTACTTCTACTTTTGGCCATTTGAGCATATTTACACTATATATACATCCAGTCTAACATTCCCATACTCATCCTGTAAGTAATGAACATATCATATACCGCATTCACTCTTAAACCTCTCTTATACTGCACATACTTTCACAACGGCATACCATACATCATCTAGCTATTGGGACAATCTATGGGATTACAAGTGTGTAAAGGCTCCATTGGAAGCAGGAGTTTTGAAAGTTAATTTATCTTCTGCTTTCAATTATACTATGAGTCTTGTTAACATACTTATTGTTGTCATCTTTGCTTTTTCTAGGACGTAAATGCAACAATGCTATTGTTGACTGTGTAGAAGCTGTAACTACTGTTTTCAATGCAGAGACTATAAACTCTTTAGTTTGAAAATCACACTCTATGATTTGTGTGACTTTACACAGTCACAGAATAGTGGCTACAGGAGACAACTATTGTTGACTATGTATGGGGCCACCTGTGTGCTCTTTACCTTGTTAGTCATGTAGTTTAGTACCTGAGGTATTGAGTCCTGAGCATCAATTC
Organism: Jacaranda copaia; assembly: GCA_014898725.1. Classification (NCBI taxonomy): domain Eukaryota; kingdom Viridiplantae; phylum Streptophyta; class Magnoliopsida; order Lamiales; family Bignoniaceae; genus Jacaranda; species Jacaranda copaia. Next base: position 438,623 of record JACGDI010005532.1, read on the forward strand.
TATCTTTTTATCACTCTATATAAAGTCTTCATTGACTTTATAATTTGATAACATAGAGGGGCCTATTGGCTGTATTGTTAGCACTCTATGCCAGTTCATTTTGGTTGTCATGTTGTCAGCTATGGTGCTCTACCTGTTTTAGGCCCTATTTTGAGAAGGGTAATCTGTTTAGGAGAGGGTAACTTGTTGTGGTGATCTGCCTGTATTTTTTAATTGTTTTGCTATGTTTAAAGGTTGTTTTGGAGAGGGTAATTATGCATTGGTTTTGGGTTGTTGTTAGTATGGGTAGTGGTGTTCTAAAAACCATTAAAAATGTTTGCATATTGTGACAGTTTTTGAATTCGAATGTCTTATGTAGTCATCTTTTGTGTATTTGTGTATTAGGTATTGTAGGTGGTCATGCATTTGCATTTATGTCAAACCATTAGATGTGTGTGCATATGGAGTGATAAAACAAGTGAAATAAGGGTAGGAGTGTATAACAAGGGAAATGGCTTCAGATGTCATCATCCTTGCCAAACCACCTAACATTTTCAAGAGCCACCCAACGAAAGTTCTCCATTGGTAGCATAAGAAGTAATCTATTGGCATAAGATTGTAGCATTAGGCTCTGAAGTAGCTTTTTGATGTACTAAGACTTCAGATTAATTTTCCTTCAATAGATTGTAAATTGTGTTATTTAATTTTGTAAACAATGATGATTTCAAGTTATATGTTGCTGCTTCCAGTTTTGTTGCTTCCAATGATTTTTATTCAATGGAAAGTTTAATTTATTTTGCACATAATTTGAAAGAATGATCTTAGAAAAGTATTATTGTATTTATGCGTTTTTAAGTTTTTTAATTGTTCCAAAAAAAATTATTCTGAATCTGAAGTCAAATAATGTGTTTGAATTTAATACATTTTCTAATTTATCAATTTGGCAAAAGAGGAATGAAACAATCCTTAAATGAAGTTTAAAATGTGATTTCATATATATTTTTGATTTTTAATTATGCTGAAAAAATAAATTTGGATATGAAGTGAAATAATGACATTACATTCACTACATGGTATAATTTTTTCATTTGGCAAAAGTGGAATGAAATCTTTTATAAAGAAAGTTTAAAATGTGTTTTATTTATTTATTTTTGTTATTCATAAAAAATAAATTTGGATACGAACTCAATTAATGAGCAAAGATTTAATACATTTAGAAATTTGTTCATTTGGCAAAAGAGGAATGAAATATTTTTTAAATGAAGATTAAAATGTGTTTCATAATTAATTTTTTTCATACACATCCAAAAAATAAGTTTGGATATGAAGTCAACTAATTACCTTGCGTTTAAAACATTTTATAATATATTCACTTGGCAATAGATTAAAACTTTTTAAATCAACTTATTTCAAGGTGATGCATGTTAACAGAAGTGGGTATGTGAAATTGCCATAGATCAAATGCTACAAGTAAATTCATCTTAAAAGTTATTTGGATTTTTATTTCAATTTTTTTTAAAGATTTTGAAACATACCATTTTAAATTAACTTCATTAGAATTTTGGAATGTGATGAGAAATTGTGTTTTTTGAGAAAGTTTCTTCAACTTGTGTTGGTGTGGAGAAAGTGTAATTAAATATATTGAAAATAACTAATTTAAACATTACCATGAAAATTTAAAAATTACTAATTTGAGGCCTACCTTGAAAATTATAAATTTGCCACAAACAAATTTCTCTTCATGAACACTAGAAGTAGGGATTTGTCTTTTTCCTTTGGGAAAGTAACAATTTTGTAAAAATGTTAGTATGTGACATAAATAGTTTAACAAGATAGATTCCCCCTTGTTGAAATCTCATGCTTTATTAAGCTTAATATTACACTCTGTCTAAGAATATTGATGTTTTTGCTTTGAATATGTGGTATGAAACATAGATGGATCTATATAGAAAAAAGCCATCTAACAATTCCACGCATGGGCATACAAGGTCGAGTTCCACACACTAGCCTCTTGGAAATGAGATAACGTTCATTAAGATATGCTACGAAAGTTCGTTAATGGTCAGCTGCTCATAACTATATTCTCCACCTTCCCTTGGGGAAGAATTTGCAAAAACTGAAATGAACAAACTCATAGCCGATATAATTATATGGCTCAATAGTGCAAAACTAAGTGGAATCAATTTTGGATCACATGGCGCTTATTCCATTAATTAATTGCTAAGGAGAGTGGTTTCAATTGGAATTACGAAAGAAACACTGCTATGGGATCCTTCTCTCGAATTCTACATTGGATATTGGTAGGGTTCATTCTCATTCCTTTTATCGTCACATCACTTAATCATATTCTTATTTTACTTCCTTACTATTTTCACAATGCTTTTCATGGAATAAGAGCATCCAAATCATGTACACATCATCTAGCATGGCCTGCCACATTATGATTACTATGCAAAAATGTTCAAAGGTTCTATGGTGATTAGTTTACGGTCTCAATCTTCTACGCAGCTAGTCGATTGAGGATAGGGTCCCTTTCACCAGTATGAATTCTGCAGGAGGTAGTTGTTCTAAGCTTGTGGGAAGCTATGGCGATGACTTGATAGACACAACATGCACCTCCAGATAAGCTTTACATCAAAGGAACATGGCACCCCAAATAGAAAGGAATACTATTTAAATGAGGTACGCGACAAGTGGGACAACTTAATGGAAGCCAAGTCTAATAGGATAGGGGATAATGCTGAGAGGTCCATAGGGATGTGCATTAAATCATTCCGAGGAATAGAGAAACTTCTTGATAGCCTCTTTGCAAGAGCTATTAATACATTGAAGAATAACGCTATGCATTCATTTTTCACTCAACTTGACAATCATGAGAAATGCATTTGGGTTAAGTCCTTGGAGTATATGTGATCCATTTTTGGGTATGCCCATGGAAAATGATGATTTGCTATCCATTTAACTTTGCTTATGAATGTTCGTATGACTTATGTTATCTTTTTTAAGTTTATGCACTTCATTATGCCATCTAAAATGTCATCATTATATCATATCCTAAATTTGCTCATATGTCCCAGTATTGCCATGTCTGTTATCTAGTTTTACTAGTTTAGCATAGTACTCTCTCTATCTCCATATGTGTATTCTTTTCTATTTTCAAATAAGTGCAGTTAACAATTTATATGTTATCTTGAAATAGTATGGTGAGTACCTCAAGTTTGATGAATCTTTCTCTAGAATTTGAAGGTGACAGTAATCCTGGCACCCTAAGGAGTAACATTTTAGATGGAGAGGAAGAGTTATTTTTTGTTACGAAGATTATCACACCAAACATGGCACCACAAAGGATGCCTTGAAATAACTCTTGGATGCAAGGGTTCGATTGGGTGGCAGAAGTATTGAATGCTCACCCATAAAGGTTTTATGATAACATCCACATGACCAAACCCATGTTTGAAGCTTCGGTTGACTTAATGGTCTCCCGTGGCCCACCAATACAGACTCATAGATCATGAGTATCAATTATAGAGAAGATGGCTATATTTATGCATAAAGTACGAATATACAATGGAAAGGTTCCAACATTCTCTCTCAATGGTGAATCACCACATAAGATGAATTTTACATGTATTGGTCTGCTTGGCACCAAAGATAATATCTCAACCAAGATTTGATGAGGTTTTTACCTCAAAATGAGTTGAATTCTAATTTTTATCCCTATTTTGTGGTTCAATTATTTATGAAGAAAAATTGGTCTTTTAATTTATAGAAGTATGATCACCTTTCCTTTCTGTTAACCAAATTTTCACAATGTAGGGAGTTGTGCGAGCAACTGATGGCACTTTAATCAACACTTTCATTGCCACCAAAATATGTATAGGTCATACAAGGGACATATCTGCTAGAACATTTTTGTTATATGCAATTTTGGCCTTTGTTCACTTACATGATCGCTGGATGGGAGGGCAGTGCAAATAACTCATGGGTATTGTTCACGGCGATTCAAAATGACCCATAGTTCTCGTTTCCTCCATTAGGTTCCTTATATAACTTGAATCACCTTTGGTATATCATCCAATTATGAATAGTTTGTACTTCAAATTTAATGATTAAAGTAACGATGTCGCACTTACTATCTCAAGGAAGTACTATTTTGTAGATGTCGGGTTTACAAACTACATTTGCTTTCTAGCACTGTATAAATAGTCATGCTACTATTTAGAGGAGTTTAGAAATTCTGCTGTGTACAACAGTCATAGAGAGATGTTCAATCATGCGCATTCAAGATTGAGAAACTACATAGTGCATTCATTAAGTGTTCTAAAAAAAGTGGTTTCCTATTTTGTCTTGGGGGATACTTAACTTCTTCCTCAATCATCAAATGGACATGGTCATTGCTTGCTGTATTTTACATAACTTCATTTGAAAGTTCAGTTGTGATGATAGAATTTTCAACAAGCCATTGATTGAGGAGGAGACAGATTGGCATATCTTTTACCACAGTGGTCATCTAAGTCAAGAAGAGATCAACGCTCAGTGTGCTTTTAGGGATGAGATAGCAATACAAATGTGGAGTGACAAAAGGAATTGAAACAATCTATCATCAAATAAACTGGTCATGGGAATGAACTTTCTACAAGTAATGTGTATAGGTATTAAGTATGAAATTTAATGTACTATCCTTTGCTTTTGACATGGGTATTGTATAACTTATGTATGTGTTTACGAAGTTGTATTGACTATTTTAGGTGTTGTGTTTCATGAACTATTGACTTTTATTTTCCATTTATCGTATTAATATTCCACCAATTGGTTGTAGCTTATTTAACTTGTGTCACTAATGAATGGTTCACATAACTCTCCTTCATATGCTTACGGAGTAGGACCGATGAGCGTATACATGGCCAAGATACCTACAAATTATGGATGATTTTCTTTAAATGCCCTATGGGGGGGGATCATACAGGTTCTTTCATATGGGTGGACTCATGGATATAGAGTGGTCAGTTTTGCAGACAACATAGTAGCACTACTTTTACTAGAGTGTAGTCTCATTTTGATGTCAGCAATTCTACCCATTTTTTGTCAGTGGACGCACCTATGTAGAGTGACAAGTGTGTGGAATTTAGTGGTGATGTGCACTCAGGACATTCATATAATTCATGTTATGGCTTCACTGAATCATCACTACTTTTCCTATTATGTGGAAATCTTGTGTTTGTCATACTTGTCATTTTGATCATTTTGGTTGTTGTATTGATTAAGCTACTACTGTTGTGATATTTTAGGTAGTTTGAAAAGGACAATTATGTGATTGATATTTGAATGATGTTTATCTAATGTTTCAATTTTATAATCGGTACTAGTGTAAATTCGAATATATATTTTGCATAATTTTCTATATATTTTATTAACCATGCATTATATAATATGTATTATTTCAAGATTTATATGTGTGGAAGTTCAAAGCATAATTTCATTATTTATGCAACTGTAGGTATTGCTATGAGCCAACGTTAATCATTAGATGCTCTTACTCTCATATCCCTGATGTCTATAGGCCAGATGTGGAGGAGAGATTTATCCACATGTTGCTAGATGCTAACACCATTGATTCTAACAAATGACTTGTATGTTGAGATATATATGCCAGAGTTGGCATACATGTTGAGGCGACATTTCCAGCAGCCTTTTAGCACATAGTTTGTTACTGATCAATTTTACGACTTGAAGGATAGGTACGAAATAGTCACCATGATCATGAAGCATCCAAATGGGCAGTATAATGAACATATGGGGGAGATGTATGTGTCACTTGATTTTCACATAGGTTTAGTCATGCAAGAATATATTCGACTACCTAAATTATTTCTTTAACAGTTGAATTTTTTTCTTGCTTTTATTCATAAAATAATTTCAATAATTTTCAAATTTATTTTCATATGCAAACCAAGCCTTAATCTGTGTGATATTTTGAGTAGGGAGAGCCTCGATATGATTTGTTTCAAGAGATTTCTGTTGAGTCGATACCTATTGACCTAAATGATAATAGAGATGAGGTAGTTCGTGTTGGAGTACATGTGGGTGGGAATTACCTTCACCTAATTGTCATTGTGGATTTTGATGCATCTCATGCACGTTCTCCTTATTATAGATTGCACGCACCCACTTGGTTGCCAATATGATCAAAGGTGGAAAGAGATCCTAATCCTGCACCTCTGTATATACCTCCACCACATGAAGTAGAACATAATGATAGTGATGGGGCATCAATGGATGGTTAGGTGAGCCACACATGGCATGGACTCATGTGATGTATGATAAGGCCGCGTGCATTGGTTCCACTAGTACAAGTGAAGTAAGCACTACATGGTACGGGCCACGAAATCTAGAATCACCATAGGATTAATCCAAATGCACATGTTTCGACTTTGTTCATGTTGTCTATGACAACCTATGGATTGCCTTAACTTTATCATATTATTAAAGTAAACTCATATTGGACATTAAAGAGTACTAATTATGCTATTGTTAAACATTACTTTGCAACTTATCAAGTAACATATTATTAAATCATAAGTAGCTCTATGTGCTAATTAATATTCTAAACATTTAATTGATTAGTCTTCTTATTTAGATCAATTTGTTTATTTATATAAAGAAATCATTACATTAAATGAAAATAAATATAGGCAATATAATTCTACTAGTATTATTTTATTTAATATAATTATATAATTTATCTATACTACATTTGGTTAAATGTAATAATCCATCTCTGTTATATTCTATTATGTTTGTATAATTATATCTAAATTATCTAATAATACAACAATTTAATAATTTGCAAGGCAAATAATTTCTAGTTTACTCCTAAATTATATAATATATAATAGTGTAACTAAAAAAATATATTATGTAAATTTTTGCAAATTATTGAACGTATTAAATATATTTTTTTGGAACATAGACATATATTATTAATCATATTTTTCTAAATTTATTAATTTGTTTTCTACACATAATTCAATATGCATTTTTTATTAATGTAATAAATTTAATTTTCAATACTTAATTTGCTCTTTAATAATTATTTTAATTTGAATTAATGAATACATGTCACATTGTCATACAACATATATTATTTTTAGAATAAAGAAAAAGTAAAATATCAAATTAAAAAATCAAATAAATTAATTACACACCATTTCATTATATCTCAATCATTACAAATATATATAAATATACATCATCCAACAAAAAATATACATATATATTACATTAAAAAATCACTTTTACCTTACAAACCTAACGAAAAAGCAACTGATTTGATATCAACAGTAAAATTTTTCTCCCTCCAAATCATAAAGAAACAAACATGTTATTTGCAAATCATGTTCTATGTTTTCCCAAAATAAAAAGAAACACATGGCACATTCTCCAAACTTTCTCCCAAAAATCCATTCTCACAAAATATTTTCTACAATTCACCCAAAATACAAGAGAACTGGCCCTAACATTGTCAAGATATACGCTGACAACTCTTCAATGGATTTTTTGCTAGAAATTTTTTTGAAGGACTTGAGGTGCAATATTTCTTGTAGTATTATCTCTTTTTTATTTTTAATAACTTTTTAGGGATTTGGTGTCTTGATTGCATTAAAAATATTTGATTTTGTTGAAATATAATTTAATTTAATTTATTAAACCTATAATATATTGACATTAATATTCAATAATTATAGAAAATAGTATCCCATAATATCCAATAGATATAAAAAAAATATGCAGTAATTTGTAAACTATCAGATAACAAAAGAAATTTTATAAATATCTAATTCAATAAGTATTTAAAGTAGAATACAAAATATTCGATAAAATCCTAACTATAGGCTACTATTAGCATCTTCATCTTCAATGCAACTTTCAGCCTCATCACTTCCAAGATGCTACATAGGTTGATGCTAAGATGAAGTTGGATGCATATGTGAGGTAAAGAGGTGAATGGAAAAGCATTGTGCATCAACCCTATTTGGCGAATGAGACAATGTTAGAATTTGTTGGTGCTACTGAATAAGTGACAAGTGGGATCAGCTTTGTTTGGTATCAAAGCTAACTCATTCCCCACTTTTATGGTAGGTTGCACATTGCGCATGGACTGGATTTTCTCTCATGAAACTTGATTCGGCTCCATAATCTTGTCTACATCTTCTTTAATTGTGCATGGAAATGAGCTTTTGTTGCTTGCGACCAAAAGACTCTTAGGGAAGGAACTGAGACAACATCTGATGGAAACTCGCCTATAAGATAAAATTTAAACAAATATTTCAAGATGCATACATGCATTGCTAAGTTATTCAAATATAATCTATCGGTTGCAAAATTATATCAACTTTCCCACATGAATTCGACTCCTATATGCCTCTCTTCGATAGGTATGAGCAAAAATCTCCTTCACTATTGTAATAGCCCTGAAATTCGATATTTTTGGAAAATAAGAATTTAAAAATTAAGATATTAACTAGTCGTATTTTAAGGCTCAAGAGAAAAATCAAAAGGACATGATTGCAAAATTTTTGAAAGTTTTGGGGTTAAATTTATAATTTTTAGAAACTTGATTGATAATTTTTTGAAAACAAAAGGGCTTGCATGGAAGAACATTGATCAATGGGGTCAAAGCTAAAATTTTCAAAGTTTGTAGGGACTTGATTTGAAGCTAAAAATTACGTTTTATGAAATAGAATTTTTGCAAATTCCTTCACATTTTCTTCTTTTCCTTTATCAAGCCGATCACCTTTTTCTCTCTGGTAATCTTTTCAGCCCTGGCAGTTCTTCCAAAACCACTCTAACCACTCCTCTCCTTGCTGGGATTCTAACCATACCACATATACATACTTTCCATTGGCGAGCTACCGAAAATATGAAGGCAGAAAGAGGACTCCGAATGGTTGTTAGGTTTTTACTTTTCTGGTGATTATGGAGGTAAGCTTAGGGTGTTTCGAGAAGGGCTCATCTCAAGGAGGCATTTGGTGAGCTCAGTTTTAAGATTCAACCACTAGAGACAATGGACGCTTAGCGATTGAAGAGGGTGGCGCCGTCTCTTCTTGGTCATGGTTGAAGGGTTTTCTAGCTACAAAACTTAAATCTAGTTGGGGATTTGGAATCAAGAGGCTGAAAGGTGTCTTGTGGTGGTGGTTTTGAGATTTTGTGAAAATGGTGCATGATAGTGGCGCGATAATGGTTCCAGGACAATTTTTTCTCCTCATTCCAACAATTATAGTGGTGCTTTTGATTCATGAATTTGAGACCTTCATAATCAATTTGTGGGTATAAGAGTTGTGAAATGGGTTTGGTTATATATACATGTTGTACTGTATTACTTCAAATATTGTACTATATTGTGAAATGAGATTATCATATGGATTATATATATATAACGAGACCATGCACGGACTATAGTGTAGTTAGTGGGCCCAAATTTGCATTATTTTATGTAATATTAGGATTAATTGAGATAATTAAGCTATTTGACTATGAATTATGAAATTGAAACTTGAGATATGATTATTGGATGATTTGAGATGATATGGGATTAAACTTGGTATATGCATGTGCTAGCATGAGTTTAGTAAAATTGGATAGTATTATTATATGAAAATTATAGGAAATTATTGAGTATTGTAATAAAAAAACTCTAATTCTATGGATTTAAGATTTGAGTGACAGAATTGGGTTAATTGAGATAGTTGGACTATTATTGATGTTTTGGGATGATGATATGAGGATTATATGTAAATAGGAACTAGATTATACTTCTTGAATAACTAAGGTGAATCTGATGACTATTTTTATGTTAGTGGCTTAATTAGCAGATTTGTATTGATGGCACTGCTCAAGCCCTATAACTATTATGTTAAGTGGATAATTAGTAATTTTAGAATATTGATAAGTATACTAGTAAAAATTAAGGTTGAATGTGGATTTAATTGTAATTATAATCTTTTGATCAAGTGATGGAGAAGTAGGTCCCACAGATTAGTAGACAGTAGATTGTGATAGCTCTTTCTAAGACTACGGAGGTGAGGGTCTCCCACTATAGATTAATACTTTGTAAAGCTTACTCATTACTTGTAGAAAACCCCTATGAAGGTCTGCCATCTTAGCTTTGATATATCAAATGTTTCTTGTGATATATCCCCTGTGAGGGTTAACTTGTTTGATTGTAACTGCTCGTGATTATTTGAATCATATTGCTCATTTATTTGAGATTTGTACATGATTGTACACTTAACTATACTTGATTGCTTGTTTTGGATACCCTTGTGAGGGTTAGTACCAATTTTCACTTTGATGAGTTAGTTCTTGATCGTTTTGGTGCCCAGGACTTTCGAGTGTTATCTATTTTGTATTTATTACCATTCAGTACTTGCCATTGTATTGTTAATTATCTTGATTGGTACTTGTTCTCATTCTGCTCTTGTTCCCATCTATTGGTTATCTAATTATCTATTATCCATCTATTTGTTATCTATTACAATTTGTGATTATCATATGGGAGTAAAGAGACATTAATCTCTGTTGTGTGCATGTGATAAGCCATAAGCTTTGAACTCTTAAACAAGTAATGGGACATTAATCCCTAAAATGTGTGTGGGATAAAATTGTAAGCCTGTGAGACTTAATTAAGTAATAGGATGTTAATCCCTGCTGTGTGCATGGGATAAGCCATAAGCCCAAAACCTTTGGCTTTAGAAATGGATATTAATCCTTGTTGTGTGTATGGGATAAGTTGTAAGCTTGTAACTAATAATAGGGTGAATCTGATAAGTCTATTTTGCTTTGATTCGTATTTCAATTGTAATCTGATTATTTGTACCCTGCTTATGGAGCATAAAAGGTGGTAAAGTTCTTGGTCTAGATCGGGCTGTTGTCTAGGTCAAACAGGCCGTTTGTATTTCTTCCCAAACTAATTTGGTTGAGATGGACCATTCCTCCAGAATAGATCAGATTGAGACAATCCTAAGCTATTCGGGCCGACAGCTGCAACCCCTAAGCTGGTACCTCTTTATAGCTTTGAATTTATTAATCTCTATTATTGTTCTTGACTATTTATACTTGATCTGCTTGTAAATTGATACTTGATTGCCTATATATGATCTATTCCTATTCTTGTTGTTAATTGACGATTTGTTGGGTCGATTTTTCCCCAATAGATTTCTTATTTTTGTTTTATGAATATCCCTTACAAATTCCTTTGGACTTACCCCTTATTCCCCATTTCTTCTACATTTTCTTAGATAGGACTGAATGATAATAAGCTTGGACTTCTGATCGGATCGGCGAGTATGATTTTATACTAGAATAGCCATGCATATTTGCTAATAGGCATACTTGGGCATGCTTTTTGAACCCTAGAGATGTTGCGATATGTTAGATCTAAATTTAACATCTGCAGGGTGTATATATTATGTCGAACATTTTGAAACTATTGATGGTATGTACTTAGTACTTATGTTGTATGCCATGGGATCACCTAAGGTGTGTATATAGTATTTTGTTAAGGTTGAGTAAGTTAAAGTATGTTGCTATCTTTGATACTTTTGTTGAGGTTGTTTATGTTTAAAATCCACTGCTAATTCTGTCAGGTTTGAAATGTTTTTGATGAGCCTATTAATTGTCTTGGATTTGAATTAAAACTGAATTGAATGGCACTTTAGCTAGGGGTCATCCCTAGAGAGGGGCGCTATAGAAGTGGTATCCGAGCCTAGGTTTGTTGATGACCTAAGTGTTCGGGTATCTTTAGGAATTATGACTAATATTTGTTTAATTTAGTTTGAGTATGAATTTTAGGTGTATTGCATGTTAAGAAATTCATATGTGATTCAAGGAATTTAAGATGAATTTGATTGGTTGATGTTAGTGAGATGAGTTTGCGTGCTATGAGATGTCTATAGGATCTTGTTGTATGTCATAGGCTGATTAGACTTGTATGTCTATGAGTTGGTTTGATTTTATTTAATACTTTTCTTTCTTTTATTTTAGAAGCTTAGTGGAGTGGTGGAAGTGATAGCATCGTAAGAAAGTTCTAATACTCTTGCCCCACCTAGAATTGGACATTGGGGAAGACCTTCTTGTGGACGGGTGAATGATCAATGGGCTCCAAGACAAGGGGCACCTATTTACCCACATGCCATGCAAAATGAAGAAGGTTTGCAAACCCATTTAATGGGCCATTTAGTGGACCCCATGTGCCAGAGGGAACTGACATTTAAGCCGTAGGCTCAACACTCAAGTAGTGGAGCAAGAGGTGTTAATGAGATGACTAAAGATTGGGCATTAGAATGGTTTCTTCATTTCAACCCCTCAAAGTTCGTAGGAGGCCCCGATGATAGAAAAGCTAAAGAATAGATTGAGGATTTAGAGAACGTTTTGAGATACTTCGCTATTTAGATTATCAAAAGGTTTGGTTTGCTATGTTTCTTTTAGGAGGCTTTACCTAAAGTTGGTAGAAGATGATTAATCTAAGGTGGACAACTGAAGGAACACCTTAGACTTGGGAGAATTTCACACAAGATTTTATGAATAAGTATGTGCTAGAGGTGATGAAGTGAGCAAGGTAAAGAGAGTTTATGGACTTTGTCCAAGGGACCCAGATTGTTAGTCAACACGAGGTTACTTTTAGCGGACTGATATAATATGCTCTCTACTATAAGATGAATAAGGTTGACAAGCTCGACAATTTGTGCAAGGGTCACAGCCAGAATTGAGAAGGGGTCTAGCCACTTTTGATACAATGAATCTCAACTAAGTAGTGAGCAAAGCGCTATAACTTGAGTCAGAACTGCATGAGATCGAAAAAATCAAGGATAAAAATTAGAAGGGAAAGATGCACCTAGATAGACAAGGTAGTGCCAGAAGAAAACAATCGAAGCTTTAGGTGGGAAGCACTATCCAACAAACCTCCATTCTAGCAAGAAGGCAAATATGATTTAAGAGAGAACACCCAAATAATATGGATTCTATTGGGGATTTGACCATGATGAGTCTGGCTACTGGAGAAAACAGGGCAGATATGTAAGCGTGGTAGCGACTAGCACTTTGTGAAAAACTACCCTAAATAGAGAGGTCCCATCCCTACCAAAAAAGAAAAATAGGTGGTAAGAGCCAATGGGAGACCAAATATACATGCTCGTGCTTATGTTATGATAAGGGAAGAGACACCGGATCTAGTGAAAAGATAAAAGGTATGGTTTCTATATTTGAAATCCATGATAATGCCTTATGTGATCTTGGTGTTTACATTCTTTCATACATGTCGCAATTCCTTGAACTAAATATGCAACCTAAGATTAGGGTTTATTACATAAAAATGGTAGTTGTATACTTGGGAGTAGTTCTAGAAAAAGTGAACTCATCACCTCTACCCCACGTAAAAGCATTATTTAACCTTTTATAGGGACTAGAATCTTTTCAAAGCTGGAGTTAAACAGGAGTCTTATCGGACAAACACTAGAAATGACCACATAAAGTGTTAGTTATATGCTAAATTTAGTAAGTGCAGATCCAGAACAAAGAAGGTGGCTTTCCTTGGGCACATTATATCCCAAGATAGGGCAAAGGTTGATTCCTCTAAGATAGAGGCAATAATTAATTAAAAGAGATTGGAAAATGTGATAGAAGTTTGCAATTTTTGTGTCTTGTTGGCTATTGTGAAGATTGTGCAAGACCGTTCTAAAATAGTTGGCACGTTGATCAAATTTTCAATAACCATTTGACTAAAGCGAGGATTCAAACTTAGACATCGTGATGGGTGGAAATACTAGATGACTGCGATTCTTCCATTATCTATTACCCAAAAAGGCAAAAGTAGTGGCTATACCTTGAGCTGATAGTTGGAATGGTCCACTTACTAGAAGCAAAAGTATTGGGAAACCTATGAATAGGCATTGTGTTGAAAATTAATATAGTAAGAAGGATTATAGAGATAAGTGCAGTCTGAATCACAACTTGAAATACGACAAACCCAAGTTAATGATATTTAGATAATGAAACAGAAGGAAAAGTTGGAAGTTTTGGAGAGTTTGAGTTCAATACTGATATTCAAGGTATTTTTCTATTCCAAAAGAAGATATGAGTGCCAAAAGAAAGATTATTAGATAACGTACCCAAGTCAAGATATACGATATATCTGAGAAGTACGAAGATGTATTGAGACTTGAAAAAGTAATCCTGGCAGAATTTAATAAAGATAGGATAGATAAATGATTGAATCTATTTATTTTTTGCCAATTGGAATAGTACTCATGTGAGAATTTAGGAACTAGATTCTATTAAGGAAGGGAGTCTCTAACACCCCCAAAATTTGATATTTTTGGAAAATAAGGATTTAAAAATTAAGATATTAATTGGTCAGATTTTAGGTCTTGAGAGATAAATCAAAAGGACTTGATTGCAAAATTTTTGAAAGGTTTGGGGGTTAAATTTATAATTCTTAGAAACTTGATTGATCATTTTTTGAAAACATAGGGGCTTAGATGGAAGAACTTTGGTCAACAAGGTCAAAGATGAATTTTTCAAAGTCTATAAGGACTTGATTGGAGGCTGAATAGTATTTTGGGGGTCAATCTGTAAATAGAAAAAAATGCATTTTATAAAATATAATATTTGCAAATTCCTCCATATTTTCTTCTTCTCCTTCACCGAATCGATCACTTTTTTCTCTCTAGCGATCTATTTAGCTGTGGCTATTCTTCCAAAACCACTTTGACCACTCTACTCCCCTCTTTCTTGGGATTCCAATCATACCACATGCACACACTTTCTATTGGCGAGCCACTGAAAATGTGAAAGCTGAAAAAGGACTCCAAACAGTTGTTGGGTTTTTGCTTTTTTGGTGAATGTGGAGGTTGGCCTAGGGTGTTTCAAGAAGGGCTCATCTTAGGGAGGCATTTAGTAAGCTTATATTTAAGATTCAACTACCAAAGAAGGTGGAAGCTTCGTGATCAGAGAGGGTGGCATTGCCACTTCTTGATTGTGGTTGAAGGTTTGTCCAGCTGCAAAACTTAAATTTGGTTGGGGATTTGGAATAAAAACGCTGAAAGGTATCTTGTGGTGGTGGTTATGAGATTTTTTGGTAGTAGGGTACGACTGCAATGCATTAACAGTTCAAGGGCAATCTTTTCCCCTTATTTCGATGATTGCAGTGGTACTTTTAATTTGTGAATTCAGGACCTCGATAATCAATTTGTGGGTAAAAGAGTTGGGAAATAGGTTTGGTTATATATATACATATTGTACTATATTGATTCAAATGTTGTACTATAATGTGAAATGAGGTTATCATACAAATTATATATATAACGAGACCATGCATGGACTATAATGTGGTTAGTAGGCTTGAATTTGTATTGTTTTATGTCATGTTAGGAATAATTGAGATAATTAAGCTATTTAACTATGATTTATGAAATTGAAAATTGAGATATGATAATTGGATGATTTAAGATGATATGGGATTAAGATTCAATGTATGCACGCACTAGAATGAGTTTAGTAAAATTGGATAGTATTATTTTATGAAAATTATAGGAAATTATTGAATATTGTAATAAGAAATCCCTAATTCTATGGATTTGAGATTTAAGTGATAGAATTGGGTTAATTGAGATAATTAGACTATTATTGATGTTTAGGATGATAATTTGAGGATAATATGTAAATAAGAACCAGATT
This sequence comes from Jacaranda copaia, assembly GCA_014898725.1. Lineage (NCBI taxonomy): Eukaryota > Viridiplantae > Streptophyta > Magnoliopsida > Lamiales > Bignoniaceae > Jacaranda > Jacaranda copaia. The sequence goes on from JACGDI010005532.1 coordinate 454,334, forward strand.
ATACTACTTTAATAACTAAGCTGAATCTTATGACTATTTTTGTGTTAGTGGCTTAATTAGCAGATTTGTATTGATGGTATTACTCAAGTCTTATAACTATTAAGTGGATAATTAGTAGTTTTAGAATATAGATAAGTATGCTAGTGAGAATTAAGATTGAATATGGATTTAACTATAATTATACTCTTTTTGTTAGGTGATGGAGAAGTAGGTCCCACAAATTAGAGACAACAGATTATGGTAGCTCTTTCTAAGACTGTGGAGGTGAGGGTCTCCTACTTTGGGTTATTGCCTTGTAAAGCTTACTCGTTACTTGTAGAAAACCCTTGTAAAGGTCTGCCATCCTGACTTTGTTATATCAAATGTTTCTTGTGGTATAACTTCTGTGAGGGTTAACTTGTTAGATTGTAACTGCTCATGATTGTTTGAATCATATTGCTCGTTTATTTGAGATTTATACCTAATTGTGCACTTGATCATACTTCATTGCTTATTTTGGATACCCTTGTGAGGGTTAGTACTTGTTTTCACTTTGATGAGTTAGTTCTTGATCATTTTGGCACCCAGGATTTCCAAGTGTTATCTATTTTGTACTTTTTACTGTTCAGTACTTATCATTGTCATGTTAATTGTCTCAACTAGTACTTGTTATCGCTCTGCTCTTTTTCCCGTTTGTTGGTTAACTAATTGTCTATTATCCATCTGTTTGTTATTTATTACAGTTTGTGATTGTCATATAGGAATAAAAGGACGTTAATCTTTGCTATGTGCATAGGATAATCCATAAGCCCAAAACTATTAAACAAGTTATAGGACATTAATTCCTGCTGTGTGCATAGGATAAGCGGTAAGCCTGAAACTAATGATAGGGTGAATCTGATAAGTTTATTTTGTTTTGATCCGTATTTCAACTATAGCCTGATTGTTTATACCCTGCTCGTGAAGCATCAAAAGTAGTGAAGTTCTTGGTCTAGATCAAGCTACTGTCTAGGTCAAATGAACTATTTGTATCTCTTCTAGAACTGATTTGAATGAGATGGACTATTTATACTGAATAGATTTGATTGAAATAATCCTAGGCTATTCAAGCCAACAGTCGCAACTGTTGAACTAGTACCTCTTGATAGCTTTGAAATTGTTAATCCCTATGATTGTTCCCAATTATTTGTACTTGATCTACTTGTAAATTGATATTTGATTGCTTGTATGCGTTCTATTCCTATTCTTGTTGTTAATTAACAATTTGTTGGGTTGATCTTTCCACAATAGATCCCTTATTTTATGTATTATGAATATCCCTTTCTAAGTCCTTTGGACTTATCCCCTATTTTTTCTATATTTTCTTAGACAGGAATGAATGATAAGCTTAGACTTTTGGTCGGATCGGTGTGTATGATTTTGTACTAGAATAGTCATGTATATTTGCTAATGGGCATACTTGGGAATGCTTTTGTAACTTTAGAGAAGTTGCGATATGTTAGGCCTAAATTTAACATCTACAGGGTATATATATTATCTCAAACATTTTGAAACTATTGATGGTATGTACTTAGTACTTATATTGTATGTCATGGGATCACCTAAGGTATGTATATAGTGTTTTGTAAAGGTTGAGCAAGTTGAAGTATGTTGCTATCTCTAATATTCTCAGTGAGGTTGCTTAAGTTTGAAATCCACTGCTAATTTTGTTAAGTTTGAAATGTTTTTTATGGGCCTATTGATTATTTTAGATTTGAATTAAGATTGAATTTAATGGTGCCTCAGTTGGGGGTCATCCCAAGAGGGGGGGCACTAAACTATAGGCAGCTTTTGCAACTCTTTAGTTTACATAGTTAATTAGGATTATAACTATAGAAAAACATTCTAGTAGAGTCTCCTCTTAGATTAATTCATACCAAACAAATATGCAATATAACATAAACAACAGATGCAACAAATATAACCAATGAAATATCTAATACAACTAATCAACATTAATCGAGAAAGGCTATACCCCTTCCTTATATTATATTACTTCCTCCTCACATTTTTAACTATACAAAATAGACTTTATGTATGAGTATGAAATATTAAAAATCTAGAAACTTACCAATAGGTCGGTATGTGTCCTAGTAGATATGCAATCTCCAAGATAGAAGGTTCTTCCTATCTTAGAAGCCTATCCTTCTTAGCTAATGTTGATTTCTTCTAAAATTATATAGAGGCCAAGTGATCATAAATGGCATCCCAAGTGTCTTAGTTGATTGAATCTAGTGTCTTGCTCATCTTCCGGACATAGGTGTACATGTCACTCAATCAAAGACCTTCTTTCATATTGAAGACCCTCTACATATGACCTTCGTACTAGGCATCCTAATAGGCATATCTCTATGAAAATGAATGAAATGAAGAATTACCATAATATGCTACATGCATAGACATCTATAATTATAAATAAAATAACGAACAGATTCTTTTCAATCTCTAAACATCGTCCATCTAAGGCCCTTAAAAAATTTGAATCACGTCTCATATGACTTTTGTACCTTGCTCTTTATTACTCCAATGAAGAACTTGATACCATCAAGTGAGGGCTTATATCCACGTAAAGTTCATAACAATAATTTATAAATCAATGTATATATATAGAATTAAATAAAAAATATAGCATTGCACGTTATAATCTATAATTTCACTAACCTATAGCATTCTCAGAAGAAATTATACCTTGCTAGAACCTTAGGTTGCGAGTGTTGATCTCCTTCCCCCAAACTCTAGCTTGTAGAGGCACCCTCTGCAGTGGTGGAGAGATGAACAAGTGTAGCAATTGATAGTTGGGGATTTATGTGGAGATGAGGAGTATTGGTGAATGTACAAGTGATGAAAGAAATGTGATTGTAAAAGATACTGCTATAAGGGTTGAAAGGTGAATGACCTCATAGGAATGATTGGGGTTGATGGTGATGAAGATAAAGAAATTGAGGATATGTTTGGTATGGAAGAAAGGCATGGTCTAGTATAGTCATAAATGGCTTTTTCGTTTGTAGATAGGTGAGGTCGATAGGCAAGTCATGTGTTTGGGGGGTGGAGTTTGTGAGGTATTCCTCTCTCAATTGATGCACCTATCTTGTCCTATAGCATGGGATTAGCTAGTTAGTGAATGAATCACGAATGGAAATTAAAAGAACAAAAATTAATATATTAACAATAATGTTATGGCAAACTATAATCCGCAATAAAACAATTTGTAACAAAATTTAGTATGAATCACAATATTTATTAAGATAAAAATAAGTATCATACCAGCGACATAATTCAAACTTCATAAAGGTTGAAAGTTTGTTAATTGGTATCATCTTCATCATCAAATTCATCTTTATCGTCACTGAGTTTTTCCTCTTCTGCATCATCATTATGAAACAAACTATCAACCCGCGACTACAGAGGGTAGTTGACAATGGCAACAATGGTGAGAAGAAACAATGGGTGGCAGCAATAGTGGACTAGAATAGCAATAGATGGAAGGAGAGAAGGAGAGAATCGAAGAGATGGAGAAATTAGAAATGGGGAAAGAAAGACTTACGACTGTAATTTTTGTTTTGGTTCCAAATGGAATTATGATGGAGATTCCCTTGGGTATCAACATAAAATATTATCTTAAGAAAATCAAAGTATTAACTATTGAAGGAATTTTCATTTGAATTCTGCAAGAAGATAATAAGAAAAAAAATCTAACAAAATTTCAAATGGATTTTCTATAGAGAAATGCCTCTTTTGAGCCATGCAATTTCTCACTAAATTTTCGTTAAAAAATTCTATCAAAAACTTGTCCTATTGATTTTTAGATGGTATTTCTATTATATTATACATGCCAAATGCCTACGAATTTCTCTAATGATTTTCGAGTAGAATTTTCACAAAAGGCTACTTTGATAAAATTCCACCAGTGCTTTGCCAAAAGTTTTTGAAGGAAATTTATTCCTTCAAAAGTTTTCAATGGAATTAGTGTATTTTTTTGTCTTCTTCATATACCATGTTTGATTTGATATATTATTAATCTTGCCTAATTTTAGCCCACAATAGATTAGGTAAGATTATGGAAATCTCGTCTAACTTGATCACTTGTTTGATATGGTAGATCACTATAGGCAAATCAAGATATTTCGATCACCACCTCTAGTTTGGTTTGATATTGGCCAATATTGCACTATTTTTCTATAATTTCTCCTTACTCAATAACTTATTTGATGCATGAAATTTTGTTAAGCCATTAAATGTGTACCTTCAAACTCTCTATGGCTCATAGGTATATCATGGCTACAGGATTGGGCACCAGAGTAAGCAACATTTATGCATATTTTATTACCAACGATTAAGTGTTAAGACGCAGGATGAAAACAGGACTAGGCACCATATATATAGTACCATGAATGAAGTATAGCCATATTATGCAAAGCACATGTATGTGTAATCCATGGAACAATAGCATTTAGACATCAAAAGTTCTAAATTGGGCACCAAGTGAATAGCATTCTAATTTTAAATTTGAATTGCTTTTAAGGCTCATGTAATTTCACTTGTTAGATGAACAATACTTTTGTCATGTCAACTATTAAAATCCCCATCAACATTGCCAATTACGTCTGTTCTCATGGAATTTGATTTGAGCATAATGTGATTAGGCATCCCATCAACTTAATCTCACACATCAAACAAGAGATTACCCCTCCAAAAATCCAATCAACCCTATTAATTAACTAATATCAAACTTGGCCATAGTAAATTAGGTGCAATTCATATGCTTTATTATTATCATTAAATAATAACTATACTTACTTTTATAATATAATTATCTTAAATCAATTTTTTGAGGATGTGGTGCCTCATCAATCAATTGGTGCATCAAGAATTTCAATTTTCTTTGACTTTGCCATTAACACATAGAGGACTTAATAAAGATAGTTGCAATGATTTCAATGTGGATGGCCATAGTACTACTGTTACTTATGGTTGTGTAAAGTACTTAAATGTCAACTCATTGGTTTTTAAGTTGTTCACTATTGTGATCTCCACTTCCTCCTTTCCTATTAATAAAAATTTTCACACTGTTTGGATCTTTAATTTTTATGGAAAAGTAAAAGAGAAAAAGAAAAGACATATTGTGCATCTATCCCAATGATACTATTGTTCTGTATTATTATGGAAGAAAATCCGAGAAAGAATCAATTTCAAGATACAATGATTTAAAGTGGCAAAAATATTTTGCCTCACTAAAAGTCCAAAAACCCAATTTAATATTAATTATGAACAAAAGAGTTAAAAAAGAGTTTTCATGAGACTGCCACAAGATTTATGCAGCATAATTTTATGTAACATAAGCGAAAGGCTAAGTTACTTTATTATTTTCATGGACTTGCATTGTCATGTATGTACTAATTCAGATTTTGAGACTACCATAAAAAGAAATGATTTTTCATTGTGTCATCTTGGTTTTATTCCTTTTTCTTATTTATAAAATTATACCTTTTTATAATCATGATCATCAAAGAATAGCTAATCCCAATCACTCCTTAGAAGCCCTAAATTGTACACAAACATGATATTAATTAGTCGACCATCTAGTATAATGAACGGATGAGATCAGTGTGATCACTAGTAATTTTACTTTTTTGTTTTACTAAGAAAAAATTTCCGATCATTCAATTTTTGTTAGTATTTGTTTCTTTTACTTTTGGTGTATTATGATTTTTGTAACACTCCCTTAGGAGAGATGCCTACTCAGTTAAGGTGCTACTCATTCTATACCACAAGCTCTTTGGATAAGAGAAAACAAATCTTTCAAAACCTAAATGACATTCAATTTTCACTCGTGACATCTATCAACAGTTGCACTTGTAATCAAAATATCATAGATCACACTTAGCACTTCCAACCCATTTGTCATATTTATGTCAGTAATTCAACAAATACAATCTGTATATTTATGTATTCATTGGGTTTATTACTACATGCGTTGTGCAATTTAATTTATACTTATCCCTCATTCTTACCTAAGGCAAAGAACGAAAGGAAATAATATAACTACATAAGTCCATATGACTCAGTGAAATATCTAGCAACAACAAGAATGAGTATTATGATTACCAGAAGTTGTTAGAGAAGATTTCATTCAAAGTTTTAAGTGATCCATCTCACCACCACTGCATACTAGTGATGAGACTTAAAAAAATTTTTGCCCTTTTGTAGAAATTTAAATCTCAAGGGTGACCAAAGAGTCAACATATTTTTCTTTAAGGAATACAATTGGCTAACAAAATTAGTCAAGAATAAATTAATAAGCACTTTTACAATCTTGCTATTGGTAGTTTTCTTACCTTGTCACTCCACTTTTGAAAACATGAAAATCCTTATCCCTCCAAATTTTGAGTAATTGGCTTGGACTAGTAATCTAGTATTAGGCATGGCTAGCCACATGTCTTATCATTCCGCTCACAGATAGCTACCTCCTGTTGGCTATGAGATAGGATTGTAGATATAACTAGTATGGTACTGACCAAAAGACCTACCACCATTGGTTTGTTCCGCCTAGTTGTCCTTCGAAGCCAATCCCAGGGCCCACCCCTAAGGGTATCTAGTGCTAAGTATAGTGTAAATGTCCAATAACATTTTTAAGTAATGTCTTCATTTTCCATGATAATCGAATTACATTATGATTAAATCCTTAGCTATCAATAATTGTTCATAAGCTTCAATTAAATTTATCCTAGAATTAATCTAAACCTGATTTATTAAATATATATATTTGCTAAAACAATGATTTTAAGTTTAGGGATCCAAAATTTGAGGTGTTACAATTTTAGATGGAGCAATCAATTACATTTGTTGATATAAATTCTACGCAAATAAAATAGATGTTGAAAACAAGGAAACTTTGATTAAATGGATGCAGCTCTATTCACAATAATTTTAGAATCACAAGTTATATTCCCCTAATTTTAGAAGGCCTGAAAAAGATATGGTTGATAAAGTGGCCGAGAACTTGGAGTCTTGATGGGGGGAGAGTTTGAAGTGTTGATGTGAATATTGTTGAACTTAAGAAATTTAAATTTATAAGAATGCGACCTTAACCAGGAGACTTGGTCATTATTGAACTTGAAACTACAGTCGGCTTAAAGTCGATCATATTTTAGAGATTTGCAAAACTCGAAAGGATAGGCCACTAAGAGGCTTTGAGAATGAATCTTAAGCTCGTCGTTGAGATTGGTCGTCTTCTTCTTCGTATTATCTTTGTATTGAATCCCATGCTCCCTCGTAGAGATCGATGCTTAAAGTAGGTGAATATTGACAATGTATCCGCATACACATTTTTGATATAATCACATCAATATATATAATAATAAAGGGATACCGTGGAATCTCTATCTCAATTTGATATATATTACACACCACATGGCTCAATTCAATTTGTCATTTTTTATTAGGTTGCAAGATGTAATTCGACTGGTTGAAATTCCTCAACTTAATTATTAATATATTATTTTACACATAGCCTTTTTTAACTGGCCCTAAAATTAATATTTTTTCCAAAAACATTTCTTTGTCAATAAAATTAATTACATCACCAAATGAAAGAATAATTAAATACAAAAGATAAGCAATAGAAACACCAACCTACGTGTATTGGAACTCCAACTCAACACATTTGTTAATTACAAACTTTTTTCGGTTCTTTCATTTTGACCAAATAAACAACTTGCAGCTACATTTTCATCGAACAATTTGTAGAACTTTTTGCATGCGTATGTACAAGTTATTTCATATGATTTTAGTTTAAAACCTAATCCATGTTTTAAATTTGTTGGCATTGTGTTCATAAACTAGATTGAGGTTGTGATACTTATTTTTTATTTTTATTTTTTCAACTGAGGTGTTAGCAGCAGGTCGTTTTGTCAAATAACGTCGGGAGTCTGAAAGGAAGTATATTAGGATAAGAAAATTCTAAAAATTTAAAACAATCATAGTGCACCTATTGTTATCAACTTTATATTGGACAATTGTGTAAAATTTCACTTTATCTTTTATTTTCTCTCTCTACATTTTTTATTTTTCGCCTCTCTTCCCATCTTCTCGCATTTTATTTTATTTTTCTTCTTCACCATCTTCACCGACTACTCCGCTGGCTATAGCTTCTACCACCTTCAACCTGGCTCAGAGAGTGTACAAATACTGGATTTAGTTTTACTTCTTCACTTTTTATTTATTTCTTATTTTTTCAAATTGAGTTACATTGAGATCGTTAATGTTATTGAAGTATTTGTAATGCAAACCTGTATATTCTTTTTGGATAAAATGTTTATTTTAATATCTTCGCTCATTTATATCACACAACCATAAATGTTCTACCTAAAATTATGAAGAATTATCAATTATTTCTCTATTATATAATTTGTTTAAAATGATAAAAAAAAGTAACACTTATAGTTCAACATTATCAGCAACCATGCAAAGAATATCTATAATACACACACACACACACACACACATAGTAGACAAATATGTAAGTTTAAACAAAGAGAATTATAATAATTAATATTCAATTCTAACGAGTTCTAAACAAATTTTAGCGCAAACCGGGTTTGACCAGACCCACTTGATTATACGAGCCAAATTAATTTCGTAAAATAAGTGATATTTTACTTGTTATTAATTAGTAAATAATTGTGTTCCTACTCTAGAGCGAGAGTTTAGAATTTGTACAAACTCTTCATACCTTTAATATCATCTTCATGTAAACCTTTTCTTTCACCTGGATAAATTATAGGATACATGACAGCCTTCTCAATCCAGCTATGGCCAAGACCAAGGGCATGACCCAACTCATGTAGCCCAACAGTCCGGATATCATAGGCATTTCTTTCACCATTGGATGACCAGTTTTGGGCTGCATTAAAGTGAACCCTCCCGTCCGGTGGTGCAAATGTATGAGCCAAGCCTGAGTCGGGGGTTCTGAACGGATATCCGTCTCCATGATACCCGCGCATGAAGCTGATCCGAATGTCAGCTTCGCTGAGATGGCTAACACGAGAAAACTTAAAAGGCGTTACGGATGCCCATTCATTCAATGCATGCTCTAGAGACCGTTTGGCCTCTTCTTTGATGTTTCTGTTGAAAGCATATCTGAGTTTTCTCTTGCGCCATTTGGGATGTCCTGGGAAAAATGAATAATATGATATCATATGAAATGGAATAGTATTGTTTATACTAAGTTTGTAGAAATCCAGCAATCCACATCGTATTTTGTGCACTGTTATTATGATATTAGCATCCAGGATTCCTGTGATGTTAAGATTGTAAAATTTTTTATATTTCCTGACTTTAAATCCGAAGGAATCATCGAAAATGTTATCGTTTCCAAATCTTTGGTTGATGCAGTTAGTATTGAAGTACGAGTAACCAAGATATGAAAGATGTTCCTTTAGCTCATGCACCCCTTTCACGTGTTCTCCTTCTCTGACTCGTCTCAATTGGTTAAGAAATGCCAAGGGATATGAAATTTTGTTACTTGATTTAAAGAGAAATGCGTAGGTAATGTGAGAGTGAATATAAAAGGAGATGAAAATGTATGGAAGCCCTTGGGATGTCATCTCATAATTCGATTGGGTAGCATTTATGGAATTCACTAATTTAATGCAGTGGAAAGTGAATCTTTGTAAACTTTTTTTAATGAACGCAGACGAAATTTGAATTTTTTTGGAGGTTGATAAGTTTCCCCTCATGAATTATTGCTTGTGTCATTAGGGGCTAAAGATAATATAAACTAGTCTTTTCCTTGATAGTTTCAAGGAAAAGAAAGTTTAAAGTCTATTAATTTTCTTGGCAATCAAGCAACTTATGTGGAACTACGAACTTAGAGGGATGAAAGTCATTATTTTCATTTGGCTAGTGTGAAATTATACGGTTCTCATTTGTTTTTTTTTGGATGTGAATTGGGGCATTCTCCAAAAAGTTTTTAAGAAAATGCATTTTGGGAAGTGGGGTGGGGGAATATGATAGTTGTTTGATTGTGTTTTGTGTAAGAGATAGAGAATGAATTGGGAGAAAATGATTTGTTTGTGTTTCGGTGGAATAAAATATCACATCAATAACTTTTTTGTTAAGTTTGTGGGTTGAAATGAATATTTTAAAATTATTTATATATGTGTATATATAGATTGTGTGAGTAATAGTATGTGTATATATTTGTAATGATGAAAGAAGGTGTGGTGCCTTAGGAAATGATGTGGAGTTGGGAATAATAGGGATTTTTTGGGAATAAATTTTGTATTTTGAAAGTGGGATTAAGAAATGTGTAATATATTTGTTTGTTTAAGTTTTGGGAGTTGGAAAATGGATTGGGAGTTTGTAAATAAACAAAGCCATTATTTATATCTTTATACTTTATACCTGACTATTGTTTGGACCAAAATAATTTTTCTTTCTGGCCGTATCAAATTTTAATAAATTATTTCTTTTCATTTGTTTTACCCTACATTTGGATCTTCAATTTTAACATAAAAAATATGAAGAAAAATTTTTTTTTTTCAAATGATGTGACATTGTGTCTTAGTATTTGTACTTTACATTTTCTTTCTCTTTTCCTCGCCATTTTCCCTTATGCAAACATAGTATTAGGAAAAAGAAAAAAGGAAAGAACAAAACATATTACATGCTCTAGTATGAGGTTAAACCTAAATTACATGTACCTCCCAACAAGATCTAAAAATCACCGGAAGCTCCTCAGTGCACTTCCTCCTAACCTTCATTTGACTAAAAAAATATGATAATAACAACCAAAAATTCTAGGGTATATAGAACTTGCTTAGTTCTGTTGCTCAAATGATACAGGATTTCTACGGAAGGGTCTTCATGTGAGGGGTGTCGGTGTAATTTATCAAACATTCAAGGGAAGCATATTGTAATGGTCTAAATGTAATAATTCAAAGATATGGGGTCTTTCTTATAATAATAATGATATATTTTAAGTCACTAGCCTTTTCAAATAGAAATAGTCATTCACATAATGTACTTACACAATCCAAATATGTATGTATCTAGTTCAATGTCAATTTGAAATTGTAGAATACTTAGTTGATACTAGCTAAGTTTCAAATATAGTCATTGACATATTCTACTTATATAATCCAGCATATCTTCAAATTATAAAAAAGATAAGAATATATTTAGTTAATACTAGCTTAATGTTGTTCTCCCTATAATACAACCTAGATGCATGATGAGTCGTGATCGAAAGTAAAATTGAAAAACTATTTATGTTCTCAAAATTCATAATGCAATTTTTTGGTACCTAGGAAAATTAATTAATTGGAAAAGGATCAGTCATTAAGGTAGTTACTCACATGATGCACAAGAAATAATTTCAAATCCAATGAAATTAATTTTTCGTTAACAATAATCTTAATTTACAGACAATTAATTAGTTGAAGTTGTTTATTAAATATACTCCTAATATATATTTATATATAATACTTCATTTGGTTGGCTTTCTTGTATTTATAACGAGAGATTCTTACAAAAAGTTCATCAGATATTACACTTATATCTCGTATACTAAGCTATGCACTTAAAGACAAATTATAAATCACTAGCTAAGGCTAAGTTAATTAAACTTGAATTAGGATTTTTCAAATTTGTGGTCGAGGTTTTGTAATCTTTTATTCTCTACCTATCAAAGTTTTGGCACATTAGGATTTAGATCTACTAGAATTTATATTTTACTAAGGGGGTGCATTAGGTGGACCTGTTACGAATGCATCACCGACCAACCTTTATTACTTATTCATATCAATTAACAAGTAGCAACTTGTTCAATTAGTCAATTGTTTCCGATTACGTCAGAAATTTTTTTATGTGCATTAGGTTGGACAATACTATTTGTTGAGAATTAAATTACAGTTGAACAATATTGTAACACCCCGAATTTTGGGTTGCTTAAGTTTAAACTTATTATTTCAGTAAAAGTAATACGAATTTACAAAATTGGATTAGATTAATTATGAGTTAAAATTTAATCGAGACTTTCGGGTAATTATTAATAGATGAGGGATTTAATTGAGAATAAGAAGACTTGATTTTATAAAATTATAAAATTTAGGAGTTCAATGTGAGCGAATTAAAAGTTTAAAGACTTTAGAATAATTAAATTTGGATCCAATTGCCCATAAAGAAAAATGTTAGGGATCAATATGTAAGAAATAAAAGCTGGAGAACTTAATTGACACTTAGGGACCAAAGTGTAAGGCAGTTAAAAGTTCAGGGGCTAATGTGAAGTCGGCCAAAAGTTTTGGTGTCGAATTTGAAGAAGCTTAAAATATTTTATATATATAGGATTAAGGATGGAATTTTATTTAATTTCCAAAACCAACCCCAACATTATCAAATGATGAAATTCCAAAAAAAGATCATGAAACTTTAAACTAACATTGTGGTTAGCTTCCTCTAGCTGAAAGGAGCAAAATCATATAAAAAAAAAAGAAAAATGATTGAAAAATTTGCCAAAAAATGAAGCCCAACAACAATAGGTCGGGGGTGTGGTGGTTCAATAGGTGGAATGTGGATAGGCTAAGAGGGCTTCTAGTTAGAATCTCATGGACAAGGAAATGGTGGTGTCAATTTGATAATTCAACTAGCAACGACGGAGGAATTAAGGCGGCGGCGAGTTAGAGTACATGGTGGTTGGTGGCCAAATTGACCAAGAAAATAGTGACAAAATCAAGAATTGTTTTGGGGGTTTTGTTGGGCTCCACGAGGCATACCTGGTGGTGGTAGTGGCCTCCACCTCTAGTGGCGGCGCATGGTGGTTTGGTGGCAGTGCATGTGGTCGCTCTTGGGCAATCGGCACAAATTTAAATTCTGGACTCGTCTAGACTATTCCCAGTTTGAGATTGGATTTGGATTTGATTCAATTGGGTAAATTTCATATCGAATGTTAATTCAATTGATTTTTTTTACTAATTCTAATTCAGTTTTTATTAAATTAAGATTATTTAAATGTAATTTCATTTGAGATAATGATTAATTTTGTAAGTCTTGAACAAAATTGGTTATAATCCTAAGTTTGGTAGATTAAGAAAGATTGATTTAAAATTATATTCTTAGACCCAATAATATAGTATGTTGTGAATGAAATATAGTTAAGCTTAATCTAAAAATTAAGCTATATAAATGTTAGCATGGAAATTGATTATCCAACTTAGATATGATAGACTCATAAATCCCAACTGATTTAGGAACCTAGACCATCATCATATATCATGAAATAAGTGAAGTGAAGAGTGGAATTTGTTGGGGATAACCAATCAAGAATATACTAGCTTGAAGTCTTAGATTAAGACAACCAAGACCATGCTTATGGAGTAAGATAGAGTAAAATATTTTAGAGTGGGCTGGGCAACTTGAGGATTGAGTTGGGTAGAGCATGTAAAGCTATTAAGATGGTTAGAATATTAACACTACAAAATGAGAATGATTGGGCTCAAGTAAAGTCTTGTAATATTGAGAGCATTAGGTATTTGAAAGATTGAGGTCATTTGAGATGAGACATTTTTGAACATGATTGTCATAGCAACAAATACCTATTGAATATTGGGACTCTAAATGAGATCACAATGATATAGATTACAGTAATCCATTCATCAACTGATCAGTTAAGGATTACCACATTTAATCATCTTAAACATTTAGATATGAAATATAGATTAATGGGTTATATCAGAATAACCTTAAGTTTGATAAAGACATCAACTATACTTAAGATTTAGAGGATTAATAGGAAGGTAACTCAATTTATCTTATGACAGTTCTAGATTTGATTAGGATTGAGTGTCCATACAACTAGTGATTCTCTACATTTACCAGGTGAGTTATATTAATTTCCTTTGCTAGGGAAAAGAACATACATATTCGTTAATGTATCCTTACCATTTATTGCTTGATCTTGTTTGTGTTGAGTTTCAATAATTGTTAATTATTCACTTTGTGCGACTCTCATGTGTTGGATTTGACAGTTAGTCTGAGTTGTTCTTCTTGTCCAAAATTCTTGAGCTGTTGTTATCCAAATTCTAAATCTTACTTAATGTAATTTCTTCTCTTATGTATATATATTAGTAAATATGTCACTTCTGCTTGATGGTTTCTTTGTGAAAAACTGTTGTTCAGATATACCATATTGACATTCGATCCTTGTACTGCTCTTAACAATCTATATAGACTTCTCTTATTCTTTACCTATGGTTCTTAATCTATTTTTATTTGAATTCTTTACCCATTTTGAGTTGTTGAATCTGTGTACTAAATATCATGTTTAGACAGGTTTTAATAAAATAAATTATTTGTGAAAGTTCACCATACATTGTCTCTTACGTCGATTGTTGCTTCTATTTGATTACGATTTATGTCATCTTACTTGAAAATTATGATTGTTCATGAAAACTAAAAAATGGATTTTGAAATATATTTTTCTATCATCGCCATGTCTATCTTTGAATGAGTTGCTTAATGACTACTAGTTTGTCATGGTGAACTAGCACGTTAATTGAAATGTTGTTGGACGTGTTACACCACTCAATACTTGATACCCTTGGGGGAAGACCCTAGGATTAGCAGAGAAAGATAAGCGAGCAAAACAAATCGATGGTGGCTAGTCTTTTAGTTGATACTGTAGAAACTATATATAATTCTATCTCATAACCAGCTAGAGGTAGCTATCTATGAGTGGGATCAGGCATGCGGCTAGCTATGCCTCTTACGTGTTTATGTGTCCAAGCCAATCACTCATAATTTGAAGGGATAAGGATTTTAAATTTTTGACATTTTACATCCTCAAATTATAATTTAGTGGCACTTTGCACTCTAAAATTATAAAATTGACAGACTACACCCCAAAAATAACTTTTTCTTGGCAAACAGCACCCTGATCAATTTTTCAACTAAAATTTATGGTGAAAAAAAAGTTCAACTAAAATTTATGGTGAAAAAAATTTATGGGTATGAAAATGAAAAGATTTAGGTTTTAATTAAAGCATTGTTAGGAAACTATTTATCATTTTCAAATTAATAACAAAATTCAATTATCAAAATGATTTTCAAATATTGAAATATTGCATTAAATTCTCAAAAATAAAGAACATCGTAATTTCTTCTTCTACTTCTTCTTCTTTTTCTTCTTTTTGTGAATTTGATAAACCTAACTTGAATTGAACAAAAATTTTGGTGAAACATTACTTTTGCATGGTTATTTTCATGTTGAATATTAAATTAAATAGATAAACTTTAGTAACTTATCAAATTGTAAAAGTAATTCCTCTAGAATTGGTACTTTACATCATTGAGTTAAATTATATTGGCCTATTCGACTATAATAATTTATTCCACTTGTTCTTTTTGAAACACTCCAGATTATAATAGTTAAATATTTTTGAAAAATATTTTATTAAATCTTTTACTTAGGCAAGTTACAATCAAAAGAATTTTAATGTCATGTCGGATAAACTAGATACTTACATTTTTTTCCATATCAAGTCTAAATTAATTGTTTGCCTTTAGTAACATGGACATTTCTTCTTATTATAAATTTAAAATCTCAAAATTTTAAAATAATTATTTATAACTTGATTGGGATGTTATTGTTAATATGATTAACTTAAAAAGTAATAATTATTTGTTATTTTTTATTTTTTGAGAATATTAATTTTTATAATAAATAATAATGTAAGGTAACTAAAATTGTATAATTAGTTTAGAGTAAATACCAAAAGTTATTTTTTCTTCTTTTGATATTAAAATCTAAAATTGTATTTATTGTAATTCATCTATCTAAAAACTTAAGAAAACATCCTTGTCCAGAAAATCTTATTTTTTACAATTAAAAGCATCACTATTAATATGAAATTGTGATTGGATTAATAAAATAAAGATTTTTTTTGAAAAATATGGAATTAAAAATAATATTTTAATACAATAGTATTAAATATTTTAATATAATATTATTATTTAGTTTCTTTACATCTTAACATTTAAATTGAGTTGGAATAAAATTTTGTTATTTAATTTAGAGTGGGTCCTGCTATCTTGGAAAAATAGAAGATATAATTATTTATTTAATTAATTGATTATATTGAAATGAAAAATGATTATGAAATATAGAGTTTGACCTATTACTTTGGAAATTAGTAAAAGAAATTATTATTTAATTATTTAAAAAATTTTAATTATTTTTTAATTAGTACAAAATTTGGGTTTGAAAATAATACATATGAGTATGAAAATAAAAATTGACTGTTATATCTATTATAATAAAAGATAATTAAAAAATAATTTCAACCAATAAATGTTTTATTTTTATTTTGTTCGAGAAATTTTTTTTTCACCTTAAATTTTAGTTGAAAAGATAATCAGAGTGTTATTTGCCAAGGAAAAGTTATTTTTGGGGTGCAATCTACCAATTTTATAATTTTAGGGTGCAAAGTGCTATTGGGTTACAATTTGAGGGTGCAAAATGCCAATAACCCAAAGGATTTTTGTGTTTCTGAAAATGGAGTGGCAAGGTAAGAGAATCACCAATAAGAAGATTATATAAGTAATTGATATGCTCGATACTTGTACTTTGAAACTCGAATGTTTGACAAAAATCAAGTAATTGTTTAGATGTCATGCTAACCACTTTGATCATATTTGAGATTTAAATCTCTGTAAAAAGGCAACGAATTTTGTGAGGTCTCATCACTAGTGTGGGATGGTGATATGATGGATCACTTAGAATTTTGATTGAAATCTCCTCTCATGGTTTCTGGAAATTATAGTGCTCCTACATGTTTCTTGCATAATATGTATGAATAATGATATTCTATTGTTATTATTGGAATATCTCATCAAGTCATTCGGACATACGTTTCTTGTGTTATTCTTTTGGTTCTTAACCCCAGATAAGAACGATTGACGAGGATAGACTAAACCATAGGACACATGAAGTAATAAGTCCGATGAATATATAAATATGCAGATTGTATCTATTAAAATAATGACATCAATTTAATGAATGTAATGGAAGTGCTAAGTGTGATTCATGATATTTTGATTATAAGTTGAACCACTGATAGATATCGCTTGTGGAGATTAAATACCTTAGATTTTGAAAGATTTATTTTCAGTTTTTCAGAAAACTTATAGTATAGAACTAGTAGCACCTTAGTCGAACATGCACTTTCCAAATGGGGCGCTACAAATATAGCTTTCACTAATAATTTTATTTAATTTGCAAATAATAATGTCTTCCCAAGTGGGGCGCTACAAATATAGCTTTCACTAATAATTTTATTTAATTTGCAAATAATAATGTTATCACAAAATAAAATTATTGTTGTTTAATATATATTTGTTTTTAGTGATGATTTTTACCTTTTCACTAACCTTTTTATTGCTAATATTATATTTTTTCGTCACATTGTATGCTATTATAAATTAAAAAGTTGTGACTTGCTTTTTGAATCAAGTGTTTTTGGTTAACATTGTACGCTATTACAAATTAAAAGGTTGCTACTTGCTCTTTGAGTCAAGTGTTTTTGGTTATATCGTTGTATTGATTCATTGTCTTCGCTTGTTTACGCTCTACAAACTCTATAAACAAACATAAGATCGAATGCTGTTGCTTGCACCAGGCTGACTAGTCTTTTGGTGGGATAAATCACACGATGGGTGAAAAACTAAGCGCAAAATTTATGGCTAATTATCGCATATAAAAAGTTGGATACACATTAGTGTACACCTGCTTTTTTCTCTCTGTCTCGCTCTTTTATTTATATTTTTTTAAATGGTTATAACTTGGATGTGAATTAAATTTTGTAGACTAGATGTAGTAATATGTGGGAGAGGGAAACAAACTCAGAGGGCATCATACTGAAGTTTATCTGGGAGAGATATAGACATAAAATTATTAAAAATGGGATCGGTGTAATTACATAAAAAATCGATACACATTAGTCCAGGCCCACACGGAAGTTATGTTCGTGGAGTAAACAAATAGGAGATATTGAGCACCTAATTCTGAGTGATAAGAACCATTGGAATATTGTACTACCGCTCAATATGTCCAAAGTCAATCTGTATAACCTTTGGGGACCAAAATAAGGAAAGAGCAGCAAAAATTTCGTCAACAATTCTTACCAAATCTCTTCCAGTTTTGCTTGAGGGAAAGAGTGGTCAGAGATGGCTTATTATGCTGCTGTGATTTCTCTCAAGCAGACAATAAAGCGCCTTCTAAGTTCTTCAAAGATGTGTATTTCTTTCCCAGCTCGGGAAATCATAGAATTTGCATACGAGAAGGTTAGCTCCTTACAAGTATTCCTCCAAAGATCGGAAAGAAGCAGCAGCGGCGGCGAGAGGGTCAGTACTGTTTTGAGTGACCAAATTGGAGGCAGTGTGCAAATTGGAAGAAGCACTTGAATCCTATTTATCAAATAAGTTTCTTCCACACTCTGAGAGCCTTGGAGATGACGAGGGTTCTTCAATGAGACTCTCCCTAGAACTGTAGGAAATTAAGCAAGAGATTAACTCCCTTACTGAAACCGTGAATGAATTGGATAAGAGGATGGTGGAGGAATTAAGCAAACCGTTGCATGAAGAAGATAACGTTTCATCAAGAATACATGATTTTGGCGGAGAGAATTCAACAATGGTTGGATTTTCTGATCAATTTGTTAAAGTCAAGGATTCGCTGATAAAAGGTGATTATCTGCAGCTGCCAGAATATCTTAGAGAGTTCGTGCCAATTGGTGGATAAGGCGACATATCCCCGATGAGTTGTCTCACTCACTGGAATGGCAGGAATTGGTAAGACTACTCTAGCCAAAAAGATATATGAAGATCTATCAGTTTCGAAATTTTTCAATTTTTAGGCGAGGGTCGCTATAGGCCCAAAATATCGATTGAAAGAAATATTTCTAAGCGTGCTAGCTCAAATGAATTACGACATTGGTAAAATACATATGAAAGGAGATGAAGTATTATTTGAGCATGTGAGACAAAGTTTGTTTAGTCGTCAATACCTAATTGTGCTCGATGATATGCGGAGCACAAAAGTTTGGAGTGACTTAAGTCCATATCTTCCAGAAAACCACAAAGGATGTCAAGTTTTGCTAACGACTAGGCAAGAACAAGTAGCTGAACATGCCAGCGACTATGGTCATAAAATGCGCTTCTTGAACAAAGAATAAAGTTGGGGTCTTCTTCGTGAAAAGGTGTTTGGTGAAGAGCATTTGTGCCCTCCTCAACTTGAGAAAGCTGGGAAGAAGATTGCTGAGAAATGCGAAGGTCTTCCTCTTGCAATAGTCACAGCTGCCAACCTCCTAGCCAAAGCTGAGAAGATGGTTGAGTACTGGAACGAAGTAGCAGAGAGAAATTTCAAGTTTCAGAGGTGCAGATGAGAAAATGTTAGAAGTACTATTTCCTAGCTACAAGTACTTACCTCAACATTTAAAAGGATGTTTTCTCTATATGGGAGTTTTCCCACCAAGTTGCAAGATAACTCCCTCAAAGCTCATCAAATTGTGGAGAGCAGAGGGGTTTCTTGAACCAAATCCATTCAAAACTTTGGAAGATTCTTTCACGGAATGCTTAAAGGAGCTTGTTTCAAGAAATGTTGTTATGGTCCGGCAGCAGAGCTCCAGTTTTGAAATTAAAACTTGCAGTCTCCACTCCGTCTTTTGGTATTTGTGCACCAGAGAAGCTTGGAAGGTTACGTTCTTCCATGTCATAAATAATGCCAGCAGTTTTGCAGAAGGTATAGAAAGCCAGACGGTTTTGCATCCATAACAACATTTTTTTCGGCATCAAAGAGGTCTATAACTCAATGGAATCCATTTCAACAGCACATTCTCTGCTATGAGCTGGTCCACACCACCAATACCCAGTGGCAATATTTTCTAGTTTGAGGTTGCTACTTGATGCTCTGACAGTCCATTTCTACGAGTTCCCAATTGAAGTGCCAAAATTAGTTCATTTAAGGTACCTAGCCCTCACTTGTAGTGGAAATGTCTCTTCTTCTATATCCAAACTTTGGAACCTCCAATATTTGATTATCCATCTGACATCTCAGCATCAAATCCTCTAGAGTTCCATTTTATCTGCCCTTGGAGATATGGGATATGCGAGAATTGATGCATCTTCAGTTCATGAGAAGCAACCAATCAAATCAATGCGGTGCACTCTTATCGAACCTCTTAACTCTTTTGGATGTTAGCGTTCATAATTGTACCAAGGGTGTTCTAGAAAGAATCCCAAATCTGAAGAAACTAGAAATTCAAATTGATGTAGAGTCTGATACTGCTGAACCTTTGTCTTGCTTCGATCCCATTTCCCATCTCCATAAACTTGAATCACTTAAATGTGTGATTGTGAATCCTAAGCCCAAGTCTCAGCAGGTTGTTGCCCCCCCTGCTTCAATTAAAATTTTCCCATCCTGTCTTAAAAAGTTGAGTTTGAGTGGGTTTGGATAACCCTGGGAATATATGAGAGTGATTGCTATGCAGCCGAATCTTGAAGTGCTCAAGTTGCGATGTTATGCATTTCAAGGGCCAGAGTGGGTAACAAACGAAAATGAATTCGTGCAGCTTAAATTTTTGTTGCTTGTGCACTGGAGAGCCGATGGCGACTGCTTCCCAAAGCTCTAGCGTCTAATCAATAGGCACTGCTACAAATTAAAGATTTTGTAATAGGAAAAGCCTACTTTCCTGAAGTTGAGCGAGTTGACTGCCCTTCAGCTGTGGCTTCTATAAAGCAAGTACGAGAGAAACATTTCATGGGAGATTACCTTCATGTCTCTGTCCATTCTTCATGGGAAAATGAGGAATTCAAGTCATGACTGGGACCTTGTCTTAAAAGGTACTATATGATCCATTTTTAATTTGTTAATACTAAGACAATATTTTCAATATATCAATATTTCTCAATAACTTATGGTTGTACATACATGGGACACTGTAGCCTATGGTAAAAAGAAACCGTCAAACCAATAAAATGCAACATTATATGTGGACTGTATGGACTAATGACACATGGAGTGAATTAGTTAATCCTGTTAGTTTTTAGCTTCTCACAACAAATCCTTGGTGTTTTAGACTCTTTAACCATTTATTACTATTACATTTGTAATATTAACTATCTTTTCTAGTACATTGAAAAAAATATATATTGTTTTAATATATTATTAAGCAGATTGTGTTATATTGGTGAGTAGTGTCGTATTCCACTGGGATTGACAAATTTTATTTCTTCCTAATTTACTAAATAAAATAAAATAGAAGGGGGCGAATTTTGATGAAACAAAAGACTTAAATTTTAAAAGTAAAATAAACCACAAATAAATAAGAAATTAATAAGAATGAAATTTAGCCTAAGGTAAAATCTCAATTTGGTTCATTGATCTAATCATTGATGTAAAGATTTATTCCTCTTTTCTTGAATAGGTTAGTTATAGTTACTCATATGCCACAATAACCAATATCGCCTTACTATCTTGATAACTAAGAAAAGCTCACTAGTTATTTAACTTGTCAATAAACAACCCAAAAAGATTGCTCTTATGATTTAATTTATCAACAACATTAAAAACTAAAAAGACCCAACCCTAGCCAACAAACACACACAAGCAAGGTTCATTTAGACTAGATTATTTATCCACATAACATAAATCATGCATATCTCCACTCATAGCTAGTCATTCGCGACAAGTATTAGAACAATTAAACAATTATGGATTTAATATTTAATTGACAAAACAATTATTTTAAGCTATCAATTTAGGCCCTAAATTCAATAAACCTAAATAATCATAATGAAAATAGAAGATAAATAAATACTAAAGAAATAAGAAGTACGAATAAAACTATTTAAATATCACAAATACTGAAGAATCCAAACTTTGGTAATCTCTTAAGCTAGAAGAAGAGTTTAGCAACTCATGTTTCAGAGAATAACACTGAAAAAATAAAATATGCTGAACAAAAGAACGAAAAGCTTCCTATGAAACATTCCTAGTCCCATATAAATAGCCTACTACTCCTAATGCAATTGGGAAACTAATAAGAGTCTACCAGAACAGGGAAACTTAAATTATTCTAATTAAAGAAATAGAAATTAAAATATTTCAAACATTAACAATTGGTAAAATAGATTGAATGCTTCATAATCAAATTTGCATAACAGTCTTGGAAAGTAAGACACGTCCATACTCAAATTATTTCCTTTTTCCATTCCTCGTCTCCTCGGGAATGCGATATTTGCTCCAAGTATATCAAGTACTCGATTTTCAACTGCATTTAGTTTGAATCTTCAATTTGCTTCAAAATACAAAATGAAAGCTAACATCCAACAATTAAGCATTCTTACTATTAATCACAAGGGGAAATTATATGAATTAAAAGACAAAAATACAACTTAACATATATATATATATATATATATATATATTCCAATATAGTTGATTTAATTGCTCACAGAATAGATAAACTACGACTAATAGTTCAAATTATTTAATCTAACAATATCTTGATAGTTATGGTTGATAGTTTGAACAGGGCTAAGTAATCTCCATATTCCAACTTGACCTTTGCTATACTCTGTTCGTCGTTGTGGTGACGTTCATCCTACACATGATGTGGAACGTTTTCTAGCAAAAGGGGGAGTCAGAAAAAGACATGTTCCTGCCTAAGTACGTATGCATGTATCGAGGGCCAAGTTATTGCCATGGTTCGTCGGAACAGCGTTTTATCGGCCAGAACGGGGGAATCAAATTTAGATCGGCCATGGGCGTTTCATCAAACCAGCATGGAATGGGGTTGTAGTTGGGATGCGAAAAATGGCCAATTTATCATTGGAACGCCATTCAGGACTAATAAATCGGTCCGGCAAGATGAAACAAAACAGGAACAAAGAATGGTTTGGGAATGGGTCATCACACACAATCTGATTTTGCTTTCTGCACATAGAATTGGATGGCTTTGAGAGATGTAGACGAGGTGGTTGCTTTCCCTATGGCAAAAGCTGATGAATTGATGAAGTGGGTTGTGATTCACAATTTGTGAATAGGCAATTCCATGGAAACCGGTGATTGGATGAAGTAATGAAATGGGCTGTGATTCACAGCCTGTGAACAGGCAATTCATGGTTTTTTGGTGGTGGTGGTGGGTGGTGAGATTAGTTTAAGTTGCAGCCTGAAAGTGACGAGTGAAAGGAAGAGGGGAAAGGGAAGCTCAAAAGGCATAGCAAAGAAGACGGCGTAGAAGCACCTTTTCTTTCAATATTCTTTATGTCTTGCTTTATTTAACATGTTGCTTTACTATTTTTTTTTTATTTAAAATTATATTTACATTGTTTTTCTAGTTTTTAAACATGAAACTTATAAATAATCTATATATATTTATTAAATTTATTGCAAATAATTTAAGTATCATGATTATATTAACTTAAAATATTTAGATGGAAATATATTAATTTTTTATTTTTATGCAATAATGTGGGAACATTATACTTTTAATTATATATAAATATGAATAAATCAAATTTGTAAAGGAGAAATAACTTACAAAGAATTAATATGGAAAATATATTTTTTTATTTTAAAAAAAAGGTATAAATCTTTATAAATAAAATATTACATTTATGGTTAAATTATATATGAACTCAAATAAAATGATTTTAGAAAAAAATTAACTATTATTAGATCACTACAAATGTTGATATAATCAATTTGGTACTTAAATAATGAAAAATACATAATATAAAAGCTAATAGACATTTTTACATGTTTTAATATTTTTTAAATTTTTTAAAAAACTTTAAGTATTTTATTTGTAAAATGCATAGAACCACCGTGACCATTCCGCGATATTGCAATGGAAGTGGGATGGTAGCCTCATTTTTGTTCCCCATGACCGTTCCTATGAACCATGGTTGTTGTTGGACATTATAAATTTGCATTTCTTCTTGTACTTTTAAAGTTTATTGTTGATTTTCCTAGTTTTGTCTGATATTTAACTGGCATTTGGTCTTATGGTTGTAAAGTTTGCCATTAGTTCTACGTGCCTTGATTGATAGATATTTGAATATATTCCTTCTTGCAATTATTTTGCCATAAATCATGAAAATTTGAAGAAATGACAGCTTTTATGAATTCAAAATATTTTATTTGCTTCTTGTAATGTTTCTTCTATGTTGATAGTAGGAACCATATGCCCAGTTAAACCTTCCCACTGTTTGTCTCATCCATACTTTGCCAAATCTTCCCAAAGGGTGACCACTATGGTGGTGTAGTTCGCCAAATCTGTATAATATTGAAAGACAATCATATTGAGATTAGTTCAATGCTTCAACTTTAACCGCCCCTTGATGTAGTTATTGTTTTGTAGGGTTTTCTAGAAGCATTAAAAAAAAAGTGATTTATTATTATTATGATTTAGAAGATGTTTGGTTAAAAAGGATCTTACAAGCTTTTATACATTATAAGATGATATATTTTATTTAAGGTGAATTACGGTTACTACCCCTGAAGTTTGGCATAATTATGAAAAAGTCCTTGCTTTTTTAAATATTACAAAAACACTCATCCTATTTGTCACCATCCAACAAATTGACCTAGCCATTACATGCTATTAGGTTTTTTTGAATTGGTCGTTAAACTTTGCATGTGAAATTTCAATTTTACCCTATGCCTTAATAACATGAGGTTTGACCATTTCTGACCAATTTTAGTAGACAAAAATATCCTTAGGGGCTATATTATCATATTCTTAATTTATATAAGGACTTAATAGTAATATATCTATTCTACAAGGGTATAATTGTAAGAAATCTATGTATGATGCTAGTTTAGTCGTTTTATGTCTGTTTATGACTATTAGTTGATTGTGCCTATATATAAACATGAATTTTTCAATTTTTCTTGTAAATTGCATTGGCTTTCTCATGGAGCTCATCATCTAGTAATATTAGGGGTTTGAAAAAAGATAGATGTAAGAAGAAAAATTGTGGTAGGAAGGCTATTATAATGGTATCCAAAACAAGTAACAATCTTGGAAAGTTGTTCTATTATTCTGTCGCGCATGGTTTCTCTAATTAGTGCTTGCTAGTTGAAGAAGATGACCATCAAAGTTGCAGGAATCCTCAAGCACAATCAATTGAAGAATTTGAAGCCACTAGCTCCTTACAACATCAACCTTATAGTAATGCTTTACTGATGAAGATGGATAGTTTATTATATAAACGTTTGATAACATATATGGTACTTTTAGGTTTGCAGTTGGTAGCACAAATTTGTAAAATAGTTGGTAAGTAGATAGCATGTATTATTTTTATAATAGTAATACTCAATTTGTGTAATGGAATTGGTCATGCTCATCGAACATTTTTGCAACACCATTATGTGCATTTCATACTTCACACACATTGAGAGTTTCAGGCCAAAATATGAAACAAAAGTAGCATACAAAGCTTTTCATTGATGAAAAAATAGGTTACTTACATGCCACTATCCCATGTGTTCAAACCAAAACATACCATATTCAAATAACCTAAACAACCTCCAACCTAATGATAATGTGAATCATATACAAGGCAAAAGCGTAGTCAATTCTATCCAAACCATAACAAAAAAAAGCAATCCAATTTAATCCAATATTGTATGCTCAAAAATCTAACAAAAGGGAAGCTTATCATTTACATTTGAGGGCAATCATAGACA
This sequence comes from Jacaranda copaia, assembly GCA_014898725.1. Lineage (NCBI taxonomy): Eukaryota > Viridiplantae > Streptophyta > Magnoliopsida > Lamiales > Bignoniaceae > Jacaranda > Jacaranda copaia. The sequence goes on from JACGDI010005532.1 coordinate 480,099, forward strand.
AGATCATCATCTTTACCTGCAGCAATTCCATGTGTTGAAGTTGCTCTATCAACATTTGTTGTTTGCTATTTTACTATTGGTCTAGTGATAGCAACTTTTCCTTTCTTTGTTTTCCCAATAGAGGCTATAGCTGGAGGGTGATGTGAGAATCCTTCAGGAATGCTTTCAGCATGAATTTGTGAGGCCTTTTCAAGAGCATTTTGTTGTGAGGATGCACTTATTGAGTTACTTACAGAACCTTCCTCTTCTTTTTTCCTTGCATCATAGCAACTAAGGGAATGTTATATTATTCCAAACTTGCATGTTCCTACAACATGAATAAAGGCTTGCTATCAACAATGCTTATTAAGTGTTGTAAACATAGAAGACAATACTAATTGTAACTTCATTCTTATCTATGCTCCTATCCATTTGGGGAGTGTTAGCAGGACTATCTCCTTGCATAACTTGTTAAGGTGCTAATCACTTAGTGTACAAATTCAAACAAAAGAGTCATTTAAAACCTATCTTTAATCAAGATAAATGATACATCTATCCATATTTTAGCTCTGAATTCCTAGCCTTTTCCTCTTATTTCCCCTTTGTGAAAGTTCAACATCTCTTTGTCAAACAATTGAAAATTAATACTATGCATGAATAAAAATTAGTTCTAAAAGCCAAAAAACAAAACAAAAAGAAAAGAAAAAAAAGAAATAGGATAGAACCTCATTTTGACTAAATTTCTTGCCACTTCTCCTTCCTCTTCCCATCCCTCTGCCTTTTCCCCTCTGTGGCACATAAACTTTATCAACAACACTGCCTTCATTTATATGCTGCAAATGAAAATTCAATGAAGCAATTAATTAGTGGTATTGTTATGAAAACCACAATAAATTTAATTTTTACTAATCTCATTCAAACTATCGATCCTATGGCTGGTTTCCCCTTTCCTCTTTTGGAACCACTCACTTGAACACATATAAATTGAAGCTAATTAAGGATGCAATGCTAGACTTAATTTATGTGCCTCCCGCACATCATCCATCAAGTCAAAAAAACAATTGTACCTATTAGGATTAACATTTGGGAGCTTCTTTCTTCTCCCTAGATATTCAACAACAAGTGTAAATAGTTCATCAGCCACACCTATTCCAAACACCTCCAAAAAATAATAATAATAAATAAATAAAATATAAATTCAAGAAAGCTACCCTAGCACATAATGTAAATATATAGCACAAATAATGGACAAAAGTCAAAAAATTTAAAAAACCCTTGCCTATATCATAATCTGCCAGCATAAAAGAATAAAACATAGCATTATTGTACACTACTCCACAAATACTCAAAACAATTGAATATATAATCGTCTCAACTACAATCATGCATACAAACTAAAATTTTAAAAACCCTAACCCATAAGACATTTCTAAAAAAAAGAAAAAAGAAAAGACCGTAGCAAAATGGATTTTTGTGTAATATTTTAGAAAATGTGTTTACAAAAACTAAAAAAAAAACCATCTTGTAATGATTATCACATATCATCAAGTTTTATGATCTGTTTTTGCACCTTACTCGTACAAAATGCTATGAAGAAACCCACACCCAACACCATTGTACTTCACGCTAACTTTTTCTGCTTTGATTGGGGCCTCAACTTTGTCTGATTCTTTGATATTTTCTGTGGAATGTGAAGAGATATAGAGAGACTTCAGAGAGAATAAGGGTTTTCTTTCTTGGCTTAAGTGTGATTTTGGTAGGAAAAATACACTTAATCGAGTAAGTAAAAGGCAGGAGGGAGCCAAAGCTATTGAAGTTTTTTGCCACTTTTCTAATTTTTTATGATTTTTCTATTTTTCTAAATATTTTTACCGTGTGGGTATTTATACTTCTCCCATTTTCTGTCCACATTACAATTTAGATCGTTGATTTAGGGGTATTTTTGTAATTTTTGAAAAAATGAAATTTTTTTTGTAATTATGCCAAAGCTTAGGTGTAGTAACCATAATTCACCCTCTTGTTTATAATAAATAATTGAAGTATTTAGATAAAAAAAATTAAGACTTGGAACTTAGTTGTTATTCAAGATAATTCTGAATTAAAATAGTTATAATCAAAGAGATTTATTAAAATTTTGAAAATAAGTTGAGAAGAGCAAAAGATATGCAACATGAAATCAAACCACTCTTTCATGGCTTTCTTGTTTATTAAAAGCACAATACACCTTTTGTTCCCAATTATTTTTATTTTTTTTCTTTTTCTTTTTCTTTTTTTTTCATCATGTTTGATGCAATGTTTGATAAGGGAAAACTTGCGACGACATTAGCAATTGTGAATGCAATGAAAGAAATATTCATAAAAAGGGTACCTTATTATCTCAACATTGTTTAGGTAGTAATAATTCAAACCATACATTTTAATTTTACATGTTTGATGCATTGAGCCAAATATTTTGTTTATGAATAGTCATTTCATTATTAAATGATGCCATTAATAGGAGATTGCCATGCAATACTCCTACACTACCATAAATCCCATTAAATATGAATTGATCCTTGTAGTTGTAATATGGTGGTCTCTATGTCTACTTATATTGAGTATTAATTTACATTTTTCAAATAGGGGTATGCATTTGGTTTTAAAATTTTTCAGTTTTTGCAATGGAAAATCAAAATCTATACCAAACATGACTAGGTTTGGTTTGATTTGGTATGGTTTGGTTTGGTTTGGTTAATAACCGATTTTAATCAGTTTGGTTTTGGTTAAAATCAAGACTGAACTAAGTTAAAATCAATTTAGTTTCATTGAAACATAACCAATTCAAGTGTATTCTTTATATATATATATATATATATACATTTTGTTAGGAAAAAGGCTTTTTTCGGGTTGATGGTTTGAAGCTGAAGTCCATAATTTTATATAAATTGAATAGAACAAAAAATAAATATCATAACTCATAAAATATATCTAAAATGAGTATAACAATTCACGTTCCCTTAAATTCACTTGATATTTGAAATTGACAATTTAAAGGTATTCTTAATTTAATTTGCAGATATGAACATTATAGAAGAAGAAAACTAAGTACAATAAAAGTTTTGAAAAATTATTTAACAAGAATATATAAATTTATAATGAAATTGAATAAGAAGAATTAATAGTATGATTTTTATTACCCAGAAAGAACTATATTTTGTAATTTCTAGTAAATGATGAATCATTGTAACATAATAATTATTATATATATGTATATATTGCATTTAAAGGGTGAAAAAAATATTAGCAATTATGGTGTTAATTTAGTGAATAAATTATTACAAATTGCTTAGTACTTTTTTAAAAAAAGGAAATCAATATAATTTGATTTGATTTAACTGAACCAACTCATTTTTTTTTATTTTTTGTTCAATTTCGATTAATCAGGCAAAAATCCAAATTGAACTAAAAATTGAATTTTTTAATATAACCAAAAACCAAACTAAATACATTTTAGTTCAGTTGGTTCAAATTTTCAAATTTATTTGATCAGGTTTTATTTTTGCTGCTCACCCTTATTTTTAAATAAACTGTTCTTATGCACCTTATTGATATGTTTTGTTTAGTAATTATTGAAAAAAAAATTAATTCTTCATCTTCTAACTTTGACCACTTTGCAATTTCGCCCTACAACTCGTAAAATTGCAATTCTAATTTTGTATATGTATAAATACAATTTTACATTTATTAATAAATATTAAAATAAGAAAAAAAATCTACTCGCCCATTCTTTGAGTATTTAAAAACCCATTTAATTGAGTTTATTTTATACAAGGGAATTGGACTTATATATGATTTTTTTATTTGATCAGTCAAATTTTACATAGAATCTGATTAAATGTTATTTAAATATGTTCAAATTTTTATATTTCTTAAGCTATACATACATTTATAAGAGATTGAATTGTATTTTAGAATAATTGTCATGTTTTGATGATAAAAGATGATCATCAAATTAAAATTGAACAACGATGATTTATGAATACAATATAAAATATTTAACTTACAAATTTAAGAATGGGCTGAATTCCAAGTAAATGAATAGGCTTAAGTTATTTTTATGAATTGATTTGACCTATTTAAGCCTTTTGAAAATACTAAAATAATCAACGAATAAGACATGTTTGATTTAGTGAATAAATCAGGCGTAGTTAAAATTACAGATAATCAATTATATAAGTTGGGGATAAATATAACATGCTCAATAAAGTAGTTAAGCTACTCAAACAAGCATAACATAGTTCTTAGATAAAGTACCTAATTTTACACCACGCCATTTATATGGGCCCAACTTGTATCATTAACTTCTTTTTAATGTTGCCCAATATGCATGATAGTAATTTTTCAAGTAATTAGCAGATTAATTAGATCAAAATCTTTATGCTATTTTTTGTTCACACAAATTTCATTGTCTGCAAAATTAAATTACAAGACAAAGAAAAATAATGGACAAACTAAATTTATATTAAAGAATAATATGAGAATTACAATTTATCCGAGAAAAATATAAATTTCCTAACAAAACTAATCCCTTGATTCTTCTCCCAATATATAGGATCCAAGGGCTTGAAGCTTGTTCTTGGATATATGGTGTAGTATCCTTTAACTTGGTAAAAGACACTGCAAAATTTTTTTGAAACTCGAATCTTGACTATGAGATTAAAGGACTTGATGACTTGATACTTTGAAGAGGTATAAGACCTTCGCGGTAGCAATACATCATTGTAGCAGAACTTGAAGCTTAAAGGCTTGAGTATTGGAGCTTAAGAATATATGAATATGTATATGTGAATATGTGATTATGTGTACAAGAATATATAAGTATGTGGATATGTGAGTTTCTAATCATCTCTTTATATAGGTGCTCAGTAAAAGACTCCGAAATGACTTGAACACATTTAATAATTATCTTTTCGATGCACATATTAAAAGATAATATCAAATATTTTTGACTTGATTAGCCCACATACATGGATGCGCCACATGTTCCAACTTGATTAGCTTCAGATTGCTAGGCCACCAGACTTGATTTGGTTGACATGTTTCATCTTCATCTCAACACTTGCTGGCATTTGATTTGTATAAAATAAATATTAGAATATTAATTAAAATTAACTATTTATCATTTGGAATTAAATTTAATAAATTTCAATACATAAATAGAAAATTTTAAATTAATAACTAATATATTATTTACACATGTTATTTTTCAATTGGCCCAAAAATTAAGTCGTCTATAAATGCCCCATCGAGACTTATTCAGGAATAATATCTTCTAATACATTCTTAAGTGAATAAGTTACGATAATTATTTTACCATCCTATATGTAAATAATCCGCAAATTAATGTAGACTAATTATGAACAATATATCATCTTTGTATATATATACATATATGTACCTATACATAGACATACATACATATATATAAATGTTTGAGGCTTCCCAAAAAAGAAATTCCAGCAACATGCAGTCCACCATGATCACCATTTTTTTTTTTTATTAAATGCCACAAAGCCTTTCTATGTTGTTGCTGTTTCCAAGTCTCAAAAGTCAAGAGATTCAGCAAGCAAGGCCACTAAAGCCTAAAGATTTTAAAATTTTCAAACAAAACAAATCTTACGCACGTGGCCCAACCATAATGCTAATATAATCTATTTCCGCAGCACAAACTCAGCAGCAACGGGTTTTTTGCTTGGTCGGGAGACTTATCAGTAAGACAACAAACTTTAGTGGAGTCCCAATTCACTTACAGAGTCCAAACACTTTGTCTTCTTTTCTTTTAGACTTCATTTGATGATGGATTAAATATTTGAGTCCCATTCGAATAGATCATTATCAACAGACACCTATAAAAATTTGATTGAGGAACAAAACTAACACAACATTAACATTGGTTTGCTGATTGCTAGGAACGCTCATCTTTGCTTACTTGCGTTCTTCTCTTATTTTATTTCTGCATGTTAGCTGTTTGATAGAATTCTTCAAAGAGCTCATATAACCATTGCCACTTCTATTTAATCGGTTGATCATTACAACCGAAAGAGAGTTGATTGGACTTATTTGGCATTCATCAATGAAGAATGTTTTGCTCCTCAAGGGCATCAACAAATAGCTAAAAATATAACATTTGAAGACTTTTAGGTAAGTCATCAAATTACGAGATGTTTCCATCATCCTTTTTTTACTTTTTTCTTCATCCCTTCATATATATATACATATATATGCTTAAGTTTTCCTTTTTCTTCTCTTCTCTTTTCTTTTGTAGGTTATGAAAACATAGCTCATTCCTAATCAACGCATGGGGATGTATATCGAGGATCACATAGAACCATCTCCATGCATTATCATCGAGAGTGACAGAAACAACCTTAAAGTTAAAAGTACTAGATTGGTTATTCATAAATCGGCCAATGATTTTCTTTATTCCATACCTCGATCTCTAAGTAACTCTATACATATCCAAAAGTGGTCTGAAGAGGCAACTAGGGAAGTGATTGATCCACGTTCTGGCATTTCATCTCATTCTAGGATATTTCTCTTGAAGTCTTCCCTTTATGATGCCAAAGCCACTAGCTTAGAATTTTTATTTGCAAGTTATCATCCAAACACTAATGGATGCTCATTGAGAATTCCTGTATCAAGATTTGGTGAAGTATCTTTTCATGCAGGCTATTGGGAATGGACAGAGGATGTGCTAGGTTATCATGCAGATGTTCTTCGTCAAGCTAAGCTCGACGCAGCAGTCCATGCCTTGCTTTTCACATATGTCTATCATAACAATATCCTCCAAGCCTTCTTTAAGCTGTGGTACCCTTCCACAAACACTTTGCATACTGCCACTAGTGAATTTTCAATTTCTTTATGGGATCTTTGTGTACTTAGTGGATTGCCCATTTGTGGATGTTTTTATGACAAATCTATCCCCACTACAAAAGAACTACTTGGTGATAACAGACATGACCCTTCTATACCACAAAGCTATAAATATCTATTCCTGGTTTATCATATGCTCTCAAAGGACTCTAATGGCATTCCTATTTCTGATTGGATTGGCTTTTGGTTTAAAGGACCATCGAGATATATGGACCCCACTTTGAGGTCTTTCTAGAAATGGTCTACTGTGCTAAAGATCTCTCACAATCTATGTGGAAAAATCAATGCATCACTTTTATCTCGCACCAAGGAATATAATGAGCCTTTTATGATGCTAGAAGTTGAAGAAGATGTTAAAGAGGAGGCCTACTTAGCTATTTTTCTTTCATGTTGGTTATGCAGTTTTATTCTACCACATTGCAAAGCATATCTAATTCGTCCGACTATCTTCAATGTTGCTAGTAGAATAGTGAAAGATGATTGCTTTTTTCTTGCAGTTCCTGTATTGGCAGGCATTTACTATGGTTTAAGGAATATATCAACTTCGCCAAGTCTTCAAGAATCTTCTTCTATCTTCTCCATTCATTATGTTCACAATTGGATAGGGCTTTACCTTGTAGAGACGTGAGATTTGTTTCTCAATATCTACCCTTTAGCCATTCAAAATTTATGCTTATTTCCGCACAAACAGTTCACAGTAATAGATGGCCCCTGTATATCAAATACTTATAATGATCTTTTTGTGGCTCTTTGTTCTAATTATTTGACATTTTGATGTAGAAAAGAGCATATTGTTGAAGCTTATAGCCCTCATGGATTCAGCTAGTAATGTGGATTTTGTCAACACGTCCTAGGCAACTTAAAGAAAGAAATTCTTACTTGTGATTTGTATTAGCTCGTTCAACTTTGACAGTCATGTACCTTACTGAACACGTCTTACAAAATTATCATTCCTAGCAATACTTCTTCCTTTCCATTGGCCACAAAGGAATATATAGATTGGTGGGACAAACATTGGAAAGCTTCGCAAACGAAAGGTACTAAGATTGTTCTCAAAGTCATTCAAAGAGATGTGGAATCAAATTCTGGGCAACTCAATCAACTTAGGGATAGAATTGAACAGCATGCATCAAAGATTGGGCATCCTAGTAAGAATATATCTTATTTTGAACAACCTTTAATCAAAGATCCTAAAAATAATCCAACGGTCTCACCTCTTCAAAATTATATTGTTTTAGGGAAAGTTAAAGGAAGAAATTTGGAGCATAAGGATTACAACCTTGCTGAACATACTCAAGTGCCATCTAAAAGGTGTTGTAACTTACTCGAGATTTCATTCCCTACTAATGCTCCAATGGAAGGAAATGAAATAATTTCTGCACTTTCTTGCTCAAATGATAACTCCAATAACCAATGCATACTTAAGAAGAAGCCAAAGGTTTTGGATTTAGATGATATCAGTATTAATTCAAATTTCTTTGCAAATGTCCCAAATTCTTCTTTACCTTTGGGTGAACTAGTAAAATATGTAAAGTCATTTATTTATTTATTTATTTATTTTTTAATATCATGTACCCCTCTTTTTTTCTTTTCCTTTTTTTACATATATATTTGCTAATTCTTTGCAATAATTTTTTCTTCTTTTCTTCTCTATTTTTTTTATGATATAGTTTGCAAATCTTGAGATGCTAGTCCCAATTTCTTCCGAAGGTAGTGTTGGTTCGATAAATGGGGCTAATCCTTTTAACTTGCTTGAAAAAAATATTTCTCAACCTCTTGATGGTGGCAAGCAAACTTCCCATAATACTGCTGATTCCAATAAGTGGCCAAAGGTAATATTACCTAAAACTACAAATGATAAGACTTTTGCTGGGAAAGGCAAGCCCCGAATGATATTTGATGCCCCATCTTAGGTACTTCTAGCTGCTAAAATTTTTGAATTTTGTTCTCAAATTAAAAAGACTGAAGCAAAGAAGATGTTACTCAAATTCTATTGGGAACGGATATGTCAAAAGATCATGAAAACTCCATTTAAGCAACTCTCAAAGATAAAGCGTACAATTGATAATTTGATTACAAAGATGAAATCATACATAAAAAATACATCATCTTTAGAGGACCACTTGAGATCTTTCTTTGAGGGTGTATCAAACTATACAAAGGTTAAGTCAAATTCACTTCAAAAAGAGACATAAGAAACCCATAAGAATGCACTGCTTTTTGCACAACAGGATCTTTTTTAGGCTGAGGCAATAGAAAATGAGAGAGTTGAAGAGGTAAATGGTCTCAAGAATGAGCTATTTCAAATTACCAAGTAGAAAGAGGAATTGTGAACACAACTTGCTGAGTTAAGCAGTAACGAAAAATTCGCACACTTATCACTCTACAAGGCTGAAGTAAACTTGTTTGTTATCCAAAAAGAAGTGGCCACCTAGAGAGATAAAGTTTTAAAACTTGAAGACACTCCATTTTTGACTGATCAAGAGATTGGGGCTTTAAAGATGATGAAAGTACTACTTGAAGAATCTCGCAAGGAACTAGTAGCTTTTAATATACTTGCATGAACACTTTGCTACTTAGCTTTTTTTTTTTTTAGCACAATTGATATAAAAGAACATTTGACTACTACATATGCAATAAAAAGTTGTTCTTTTATGAATTCTCCTTGTGCATTCTCTCTTTTTTTTATTCTTCAAATTGATGTCAACTTCAAAGAAAAAATTTAATTACATGCCCCCAACAATTGAGTGGAATAAACTTACTTAAGCTCATGGTAAACTAGGTATCTTAATAAATTAAATTTGAAAGCAATCAAAACTTCTTCCAATGATATGCTTGACCTTGATAAATTATCTATAATTACTCCAATGATTTGATTGAACTAGAGAAGTAAATCATCTCAATTTGCTCCAATGATCTGATTGAACTTGGGAAATCCTCAAATTTGTTCCAGTGATATGTTTGAACTTAGCAAGCCATCCAAACTCATTCTAGTGATGTGATTGAACTTTAGGAAGTAAGTCATCCAAATTTTCTCCAATGATATGATTGAACTTGGGAAGCCTCAAAACTTGTTCTTGTGATTTGTTTGAACTTAGCAAGCTATTTGAACTCATTCCAGTGATATGATTGAACTTTAGAAAGTAAGTCATCCAAATTTGCTCCAATATTATGATTAAACTTGGGAAGCTATCCAAACAAATCCCTTTCTTTTTAGTGATGTGACTGAACTTGGGAGATAATTCTCAAGTTGCCTACGTACCCTAACAAGGGGATCAAGTCATTATATAGTTCAAAGTAAACATTTTTTTAGGGAGGTGCCGTTCACAGTTTATACTTTTGCAAGCCAGGAGTATCTATTGCTTAACCACCTTGGACTAGGTGGGGTATTTAATATTTTAACCACATAAAATACCTTTAGTAGGGATAGGTAGCAGTTTCACCACATGCACTACCTATGGTGGTTACCGTACACAGTTTATACTCATGCGAGCCAGAAGTAGCATTAGTTTAGGCTTATGCGTCAAGAAGCAACATGCGGTTTAAGCTTATGCATCAAGGAGCAACATGTAGTTTAAGCTCATGCATTAAGGAGCAAGTTTCTTCTCATGGATAATATCGCTTCAAAAACTTGCCATTTATGGGGCTTATGCACAATCCATTTCTGTCAACTAACTTGTAAGCACCATTGGTGTAGACTTCTTTTATCACATATGGACTATCCCATTTTGACATGAATTTACTTCCATTCGCTAGGTGATGGTAATGGGCCTTCTTACTACCAACACTAAGTCTCCAACTTGAAAAAATCAAGGACAAACTTTCTTATTGAATGCCCTTGTCATACGTGCTTGATTACATTCAAGCTATTGTTGTGCTTCAAATCTTTCTCATCTATTGCTTCCAATTCCTCAAGTTGAAGACAAATATTGTCTTCAACAGTGAGTCCTTATAGAATTGCTATACAAAATGAAGGTATTTGATTTTCAAGAGGGAGAACAACTTCAACCCCATAAACCAATGAATATGTAGTGGCCTAGGTAGTAGTCTGATGAGTTGACCGATATGTCCAAAGAGCTTCTTCAACTTTTTCGTGCCAATCCCTTTTAGATTTTAACACTACGTTCTTTAGCAGATTGCATAATGTTTTATTGAACACTTCTACTAAATCATTTGCAGTCGCATTGTACATCAAGGAATTATATTATTTGAATCTAAATTGTGCATAGATTTTATCCATCAACTTATTGTAGAAAGGCCTTATGTTATCAGTAATGATGTAACATGGCACTCCATACCTAAAAATTAAATTACATCGAATGAACTCCATAACAATTTTTTTTCTTTACTTCCTTAAGTGGGATTGCTTCTGCCCAGTTAGAGAAATAGTATATAGCTGCCAATATGTATGCATGACCAGTCGATGACTTAGGAGTAATAGGACCTATAACATCAAGACCCCATGCATCAAATGGCCATGAAGTAATTGTGGGATGTAAGGGTTCAGGAGGTTGATGTATAAAGTTAGCATGCATCTGACAAGCTTCACACCTCTTTGTATAATTCATACAATCTTTAATCATAGTAGGCTAGTAATATCCCATCCTTTTAATCTAAAAATGAAGCTTGGGACTCAACTGGTGAGTTCCACAAACTCCAGAATGTGCCTCAGCCATAACTTCATTTGCTTTTTCACTACTAAAATAGTGTTGATAAGCATTTTCATAAGATCGACGATATAAAATATCTTTGTACAAAATAAAGCAAGATGACCTCCAACGCATCTCCATCCTACAGCGAGGGTCTTGCGTCAATTTTCCATGCTTTAGATACTCAATCAATGATGTCCTTCAATCTTCATCTTCATCAACTGAGACTGATATGGCATTTGATTCGTCATGGTCAAGTTGAATCGATGAAGACACAATCTATCTATTGCACACTAGGATATTTGTCATTTTTTCTTCATAAAGGGCTAAAGTGGTAGCCAGGTTAGCCAATTCATTTGCCATCCTATTTCTTTCCTTAGGATGTAACTTAAGACAATACTTTCAAATGTCTTTAACAAACATGAGGCTAGTTGAAAATAAGGAATCAAATCTTCTTTTTTAACCTCATAGACATTTAAAAGCTAATTGATAACCAGTTTTGAATCAACACAGACTTCAATTTCTAAAATTTTCATTTCCAGTGCCACTTAAAGTCCAATATTCAATGCCTAGTATTCCACAACATTATTATAGCACAATTTATTTAACACTGCAGAATATGTCAAAACTTATCATTCTGGTGAAACAAAGACGATCCCTACCCCCACTCCATCAAATTGAGCTGCTCTATCAAATAACATTGTCCATGTTGGCAAGATCTTAATGAAAGGGGCATCTTTATCAAGTAATTCATCAGATACTTCCTAATCTACAGAAATAGGGTGATCTACTAGGAAATTAGCAAGAACTTGTCCTTTTACTACTTCTTGAGGAACATATGTGATCTCATACTGATTGAATGTAACAAACCACTTAGCTAATCTGTCAAAAAATACTAGTCTTAACATTACAAACTTGACAAGATCAACACGTGAAATAAGTCGAATAGAATATGACTCAAAATAATGCTTCGACTTTCTGATTGCATAAAATAAGGCAAGGCAAATTTTCTCAACAAGGGAGTATTTCAATTCATTTTCAGTTAAGGCATTCCTCAAATAATATAAAGCTTTCTCCTTTCCTTCATCATTTTATTGAGCTATTAGAGTGCCAATTGACCATGCTTATGTTGTAATGTACAATATCAATAGTTTTTCAGGTGTAGGAGCTCCCAAAACTGGTGGATTCATAAGGTATTTTGTTATGCTCTCAAAAGCATTTTCACACCCTTTATCCCATATGAAAGGAGCATCTTTCTTCATCAAGTGATTAAAATATTGGCATATTTAAGCCAAATTTGATATAAACCTTCTTATAAATGTGATATTACTTTATAAACTACATAATTCTTTAAAATTCCTTTATGGTGGTATCTTTTGGATAGCATCGATTTTGGTAGTATCAACTTCAATTCTACGATGTCAAACTATGAAACCAAAGAACTTTCCTGACATGAGACCAAATGCATACTTGAGCAGGTTCATCTTCAAGTTGTATTTTCTCAGTTGATCAAATACTATACGGAGATCTTCCAAGTGATTATCTCTATTTTTAGTCTTGACCACGAGATCATCAAAGTAGCATTTTACCCTTGTGTGTAACATGTCATCAAAAATATTTTGCATAGCTCATTAATAAGTTGCACTTGCATTTTTCAACCTAAAAGGCATCACTTTGTAACAGTAAATATCCTTCAGTGTGTAAAAAGCCATACATTCCTCATCTTGTGGAGACATTCTGATTTGATTGTACCTAGAGGATCTATCCATGAAAGATAAAGCTTTATATCCAATGGTTGCATTTACCATGAGTTTAATAATAGGTAATGAAAAATCATCCTTTGGACATGCCCTATTTAGATCTTGAAAATCAACATAAATATGTATCTGACCATTTTTCTTCTTAACTTACACGATGCTAGAGATCCAAGTTAAATATTTAACTTCCTTGCTAAATCCTACATCGATAAGCTTGTTGACTTTAGCTTCCATTAAACAGATGAGATATGAGCAAAGCACTCACTGTGACTGTTTTACTGGACGAGCCCCATATTTTAGCCAAGGTAATTGATGGCAACTTCTGGATTTAATCCTAGCATTTCTTTGTATGTCCAAGAAAATATATCTTTGTACTCACTCAAGATTTTGAAATATTATTTTTCTTCTTCAGAATTTTGAAGCTTGTTAATAAACATAGGATGGGCCTCTTCTATCGTACTAAGATTCAACTATTTGAGTTCATCAATAGTTGTCTATCTACCATCTTCAAGTTGTGGAGGCGTTTTTAGGATTTCATCTTTAGGACTTTCTGAATCAAGCTCTTCATTAATAGCAATATGATTACATACATGTAACTCATCATTTTCTTCATCAATAGCTGTTTGATCTCAACAACTCTCATTCTCTGGAATGTGATACTCTATTTTAATGCTCCATCTACTTTTGAAACTGAGACAGGCACCATTATCCATGCTAGTTAATTTGTAGCTTGTATAAAACCACTTGCCACCAATTTATTAAATTCTTCAAGACACGAATCATGCAACGTAGGATTTAGCTCCTTTTTAACACTTGTGTAATTAGAGCTAATGGTGATTTCCATTTCATCTTCATCTGCACCACTCTTGCCGCATGGATGTTTTACAATGTGCTACTTTATTTTCACATGTTTGTCTACATTGATGTCTAAGATTGTAGATCTCATTCCATTCAATTAAGATAAGTGAAGAGTTTGACTCTCATTTTTTGACTCCAACATATTAGTTTTATCGTCAACATTTTCTTTTACAGCATTAATTTTAGGTCTATTGAACAAAAAACCTCTCAGAGATGGACCTTTATTAAACTTACTTTGATCTTTAACACCAAGTTTTTTAAAGATAGAAGGATGAGTAATCGGAGTACTAAGACGATAAAATACAGAAACTCGAAGATTATTTTGTTTTTGCTCTTTCTACTTCACATGACCTTCTGCAGAAATATGCTGGACATTAGGACACTTATCATTTTTTGTCACATGTATCCTAATCAATTTTACAACTTCAAATCCCAAGCCAACTATTGACTATTCAACATAAATCCCCATCTCCTTAGTTTTTGTTGTACTTCACTAAGTCTATGAATGTTTATCCAGTTAACTTAGGTTTAAGCTCACTTAGATTAGGTGGATTAACAAAGTCATAGCTAGATTTTTCAAGCAACCTATATGCCTTAGGATTAAATGTCCCCTCAAATTCTTTATGGAAAACCTCTTAATAGATGGTCTGTTATAAATTGATAGGCTTATATCGACAATAGGCATGGTGAAGTCCTTCTTTAGAGTTTGGCAATCACTTGATTCTACCACCTTTAATTGGTTTTGAGCAGCATCATTTAATTCAATACATACTCCAACTGGAATTTTATTCTTCTGTTGAGATGCCTGCGGTGTATATCAAAATTTTGGTAAGTTGGAATCATCACTGTGCTCGTATTCTTTGCTCATTAAAACCTTATTAATTGTTAGTTTACTGAAATTTTTAGAACAATCTTATCTCCCTTCAATGAAGTGGTTGCTTGGAGCTTTTACAAGTTGTACTTAACTTACTGAGTTAGGATTCAAATAAAGTTTAGCATCAGTGAAGTATGATTCAGCTTCAATAAATAGCTTCATATCTGCATCAACTTTTATAACTTCTTCATTTTTTGAATACTTAAAGCATTGATGGAGAGTGGAAGGTATTACTCCATTTTCAGAAAGCCATGACCATCCCAAAAGTATATGGTATGAAGTCTTTGCATCAATAACATGAAATAAAGTACTTGCTTCCAACTCCCTTATTGTGAGGTTTAGACAAATCATACCAATGGCTTATTAGCTTCCTTAGTTGAAACATTAAATAGTTAGGCGACCGCGTGAGAGGTCCTCAATGGAAATCCCCAAATTCTTCATAATGGATTTTGGCATGATATTGATGGCAGATCCTCCATTAATGAGTATGCAGTTAACCTTTTGCTCCTGTATGAATTCTAAGACAATAAGTGGCCTATTGTGAGGTTTTGATCCCGATAACAAGTCCTCATTTGTAAAAGCAATGGCCATACAACATGAAGTGAAGTGTTGCTCTTCAATTTCACAAGATATAGTGTGCATTGCTTCAACCCTTTGATCAAACAATTTAGTAGGAAAATAATCTTTTAGAGTCACTTGAATCCTTTGTAACCTGCAAATAAATTTTCCTATTTACTATTTGTAGCCTTTAGACTCTTCATTGTCCTTGGTTGAAGGTGTCTAGCCACATACGAGACCTTTAATGCTAATGGACAAGATTGATTAACAAATCATTTTCTCTGTCATCGGTGTGTCACAAGAGTCCACTCAACCATCTTCAATTTTAGTAGTAGAACTTGTTTCTAACTTAGTCATTTCATCAATGAATTGAATCTCTACTAGCATTGGATATAAGCTTCCAAACTAAAGCATTGTTGATGCCCCCATGAGTGAAGATGAGGAAATACTATTTTTGCTGGCAACACATGTGATATCTGCTACAGTTATAGCGCTAGTAAGGTTTGATTCAACAACATCTTTTGTATCAAGAATTACCTTTTCATCGCTTGCCAATGCCACTACCTTATCCTTGAAGATGAAATATTTCTCTAGTAGATACTTGACAACTTAATGACACTTGCAATATTTTGGATCACTTACCTTTCTAGCTTCTTTAGGACATTTTGATTTTAGCAGTTTAATCAACTTCCTTGTCAATAATTCATCAAAAATATCATAAACATCAGAATCTAGAAATGGATACTCCTTCTCATGCATTTCTTTTAGTATTTTCTTACCTGCTGGGATGCGTTGATTTTCAGTTTTCTCAACAACCTTTTTGTCATTTGTAGGAGTTTTTATGGAGGTTGTCCTAATTGTCATGGGTTCCTTACTAGCAATTTTATCATATTTTTAACTCTTCTTTGAATCTTTCTTTTCTTTCATTTGGTCTTTAATAGGAATTCCAACCTCGTGATTAGCAATGATAAGCTCCATGTTATGGGCACGAGTGGCTAATTCTTCAAAAGTATGAGGCTTGATTCCTTGAAGAAAGTAGAGAAGTCCACAGTGCATGCCTTGAATACACATCTCTACTATAGATGTCTCTAAGAGTCTATCTTTACAATTCAAACTTAATGCACGCCAACAATTGATGTAGTCTACCACTGGCTCTTCTTTCCATTATTTTGCATTGGTAAGTTCAATCATGTTCACAGTCCAATGTGTATTATAGAAGCGATTCAAAACTCTCTTTCCATTTGATCTGAACTATCAATGGATTTAGGTTCTAAGTCAATGTACTATTGAAGGCATTTTCTTTTAATGATCATACAAACTGCTTCACAAGAATATCACCATACGTCCCTGCCTTATTGCATGTCTCTATGAAATGGGCTACATGTTGTTTTAGATTTCCCTTCCCATCAAATTACTAAAATTTTGGTGGTTGATTTTCTATTAGCATTCTCAGTGAGTCATTCCTCTTCATATAGGGCTTTGAATATACAATAGAACTTTAAGAAGGCATACCATACTAAGCCTTAATAGTATGAGTGATCATGTCTTGCAATTGTTGAACAAATAATGTAGCAATAGAAATTACAAGTGGTTGGTCTTTCAATCAGCTTCTTACTTATAAGGCATCGCCTTAACTTATTTTTGCACTATTGTATGACCAAGGGAAGATTGATCATTGTAGCCAAATCCTCCAAGATGAGAATATTCATACTTACTCATGAGTTGTGCGATTTGTTGATCTTTTTCTTCCACAATCTTTTGAAGGTCAGCTATAACTTAAGCCATCTGAGCAAATTTGTCATCCATTGTTGCCACTCCAATAGCTATAACCAATAGTTCAGCAAAAGATAATACCTTACGATTCATTTTCCCTGGACTTCCAGAGTCAGAATCATCAAATGGAATGAAATCAATATTCTTGCCCCCAGTCATAGGTTGATTAATAGATTCAGCAGCAGGGTTAGTAGCATAAATAGCATCTTTCCTAGCCAAGACGAGTTGGTTCCTCATAGGTGCCATGGAATGGTTGCACATATCTTCAAAATTTGAATGGGAGAAAAAGATGAGGGGTAGATTTAGGTCCTACCAAGTATGCCAGAAATTTGTTCACACAAATTTTATTGTCTACAAAATTAAATCACAACACAAAGAAAAACAATGGACAAATTAAATTTATATTAAAGAATAATATTAGAATTACAATTTATCAAAGAAAAATATAAATTCCCTAACAAAACTAATCCCCTAATTCTTCTCTCAATATATATGATCCAAGGACTTAAAGCTTGTTCTTGAATATATGGTATAGTATCCTTTGACTAGGTAAAATACACTACGAAATTTCTTTGAAACTCGAACCTTGACTCCAAGATCAAAGGACTTGATGACCTGATGCTTTGAAGAGGTATAGGACTTTTGCGGTAGCAATACATTATCATAGCAAAAACTTGAAGCTTTGAAACTTGAGTCTTGGAGCTTGAGAATATATGAATATGTATGTGTGAATATGTGAATAAGTGTACAAGAATATATGAGTATGTGTATATGTGAGTCTCTAATTATCCCTTTATATAGGTGCTCAGCAGGAGACTCCGAAATGACTTGAACACATTTGATAATTATCTCTTTGATACACATATTGAAAGATAATATCAAATATTTTTGACTTGATTGGCCTACGTACATGGATGAACCACGTGTCCCAACTTGATTAGCTTGAGATTGGTAGGCCACCAAATTTGATTTGGTTGACATGTTTCATCTTCATCTCAACACTTGTCGGCATTTGATTTGTATAAAATAAATATTAAAATATTAATTAAAATTAACTATTTATCATTTGAAATTAAATTTAATAAATTCCAATACATAAATAGAAAATTTTAAATTAATAAATAATATATTATTTACACATGTCTTTTTTCAATTGGCCCAAAAAATAAGCCGTCTACAATTTTATTATTGAAAATTGCATTTAGACATTTTAATTTGAAAATTTTGGAAAATAGCACTTTAAAAATGAGTGTTTTAAAAAGTTCAGTTATGATCAATAAGCAAATGTAGTAGCATTTTATTGAAACAATCAACATAATCATATATCAAAGGCATTTAACTAGTATCAATACCCCCTGGCCCCACCATTTTTTTGAAAAAAATATCTCTCATAATCTAATCATGGTGCAATATAAAAATATATCATGAAAGTAGATAAAGTATATATAGGTACATCAATAATCATAAAATTTACAAATATATATCTTATATTAGTGTATTGATTAACTATTTGATTTATATTGATGTATTAACTAAATTAACTACAAATTTAAAAAGCAAAATAAATTTAAGTTTTTGTCAATTTTTTCTTTCTTTCACTTTACTTTATTTTCTCTCTCTCTCTCTCTCTCTCTCTCTCTCTCTCTCTCTCTCTCTCTCTCTATTTTCGAATATTTTATTTCTCTAAACTAATTAATCTCTCACACTTTTTTAGATGTGTTATTTCATATAATAAATTTGAGCGCAAGCAAATATTTAAATAATTGAGTAAATATGCTTCCAAACTATACAAATAAATTAATATCTTTAATCATGTTGAACATTGATTGATTGCTTGATGGTAAACTCATATTCTTGCAAACATATGATTGTGGGTTCAAATCTTATAAAAGTCACTTGAGTCATGTTGGTATCTCCCAATTGGAAAGTTGGAGTAGGTTAACATATATATATGGGAGTCGGGCTAGGTTAACATATATATATCTAAACAAATCTTTTGTGATACTTAGTATGTCATTATTATATTAATTTATAGCATGCTAACTTGCCATTTAAAGAATATTTTAGTGATATTTTAATGTATCATTTTCTATATTTTTTGCGGCATGTTAATATGTCGTTAGGAAAAACCTTTCATGGAATTTTAACATGTCATTTATTGCATTTGTATGATATGTTGTAATGTCATTTAACAAATTTTTTTGACATTTTAATATGTCAATACGTATAGTTTTTGTGGCATGTTAACCTGTCATTTAATGTACTTTTGGAGATTGGATAATTGATGTGGCAACTCAACTTAAGAAATCAGGTTAAGAAATGGCGTTGGAGTTGGATAATTGTTGCAATAGAAATTTGCATACACATTATGCAGGAGTGTGATTAATGCAAGTCATCTTGTTCTAATACATTAATAACGTAAATGAGCTAGTGATAAAACCTTAAGGACTTGTTTGTTTCATTGAATAAAGTTTGATAGATTCATTTTCAAGTTTTATCTCTTATTTGCTTCATATTTTTATGGCCCATAATACCTTTGCAGCCCAATATGGTATCATAGGCCAAGTTGGTTTATAGATCACACCAAGATGGCTTGATTCATTATCCATCCTTTTAAATTTGATATAATATAGAATAAAAAAGTCATTTTTGCCCCTCATATGTAAACTCTAACCTCAACACCTTCTTAAAAATTAGGACATTTTGGACATTACAAAGTGTAATCGCATTGAGTATTCTTGCCAACCAAACATTGGATAGTGTTAAGCATGAGATACCATTTCTAAAATCCAAGCGAATAATAGATTATATGGTTTTGGATACCATTTCTAACTTATGTATCACTAGCATATTAATCCCTCATAATCCTACATGTTGAAGCAAACAAGCCCTTAGTATATTTTGCCTCTTTTTTTGGTTAAAAAATTTAAGACCTTAATCTTTAATTGCCTACAAATTTCACTAGTATCCATAGTTTTTTCTTCACTAAAGAAAATATGTGATAAATTCACCAACATTTTTCCACGAGGTATGCAAAATCGTAGTAAATGTAATATATTATTTTGCTCATATAAATACTGTAGTAAGTTTATCTTTTTACTATGACAAAGCAGAATGTAGTATTTAATATAAGCTCTATCATATATTTGGAAAACTTATACTAGAATAGAAAATTCACAGCAAATAGTTCTTTTAGGCCTTGTTTACTTGACTTGATTAGGTGTGATACATACCTAATCAAGCCTCTTTTAATGTTTGTTTCAATTGATAAAAGCCCTTGATAAATTCTAAACCCAATATTATTTATTATTGCTTTTGGAAAATGGATCAAGGGGAGCAATTAATGCTTGATTAGGTTTTATAAGAATTACAAAAGATCCAATAAGACCTATTTTTTATCTTATTTTCAATTAAACCATATTCCTAAGAAATTTTGGCTTTTCCATTGGCCTTTTTGATAAATATTGCCAATGGAAAAGCCAAAATTTCTATCAAAGAAATATTAACTTCTCTATCGAAAAACCTTTCATAACAAAAACTTTATTAGAAAAATATAATATTATACAAATTAATAAATAATTTATGCTTTGGCATATACAAAGATACAAATATATTCGAAATATTTTCCAAATCAACAGTGTTCCGAGTGAGATAAAAAAGTTAATTAAGCTTTAATATAGTTGACACGAATACTTTTTACCCACAAAAAGTTCCTAGTGCAGCATGCCTTCTTTGAATTATCCATGTGGCTATTCTATTTAACAACTTATGGGAAATGGAGTAATTGTTCGCTCTAAAAGCCCGAAATTTCAACGACCAAAATTGTTTTCTTGCGCTAACATTTTATTTATTCAGTTTATTTTGCCATTATATCTAATGGTATTTAAGGTCTACTCTTGCATCTCCAATTCATGTATATCGTATAGCATAGGCTTTGCTTGATTGCATTTTTTGGAAATATTTCCAACTCGCAAAATAATACCAAATATGCTGAGTGGTGACATATTCCTCTATTTCACCTTTCAAAATATACAATTTTCTACTCAAAATATTCCTAATAAACACTCAAAGCACCTCCAAAATAATAAATATATATACATTTATTAATCATTACAAATATATACATGAATCATAGCTCGTGTAACACCCCTAAATTTTGTATTTTAGCAAATAAGTGTGGAAGATTAAAATATTAAGTTTGACAAATTTTGAGGCTCAAAAATAAATAAAAAAGACTTTACTGTAAGAATTTTTGAAGTTTTAGGGTTGATTTGAAATTTGAGGAAACTTGATTTTCTAGAGTCTTGAAGCTTTGTGGATCAAAATAGGATTATTTTAGGTCAAATGGGTTAATGTTACGCACTAAGGAAGTTTAGGGACTCAATTGGATGATGGAAGAACTTTAGAGAACTTGATTGGAGATTGGGCAAAAGTTCTAGGGGTCAAAATTGAATTCCCAAAAATAGTCTTATATATAGCCAACCCCCTCCCCCACAAGCATTTCTTCAAATTTCCATATGCATCCCATTTTTTCTCTCCAGCAACTCCCTCCCCAAAGTCGGAAAAAACCTTCATGCCATATACCATTCTCTTTCTATCTTCATAATGATCACATTGGTACCCTTTTCTCACAAAAGCCACTAGTGAATCACCAAAACTTTGAAGCCGAAGGTGAGCTCGTGGCAAAGGTAGTGGTTGCAATGTCACCGGAAACTAAAGTTTGGATTGCAATATTAGGTTTTGTTGGGCTCAACTCAAGGATCATGCCAGTGTCATCAATTTTACAAGCAAACCAATAGAGTAGGCAAAATTGAAAAAAACCACGCATAGCAATGAGTGGCAATGCTATGGTGTTTTTGGCCAATTGAGCAGCAATTCGATTGTGGATGTAGAAATTAACTTGGGTGTCATGTTGGTTGATCAAAAAGGCATCCTTTGGTAGCAGTGTTGCTCATTTCTAGCTACTTTGCATGGCAGCAGACAGCAGAGGTATGCCAATGGTTTTGAGAGAACTTTTTTAACTTGTCACGATGGTTTCAATATTAGAATTATTTTGTGGTTTCGACATCTCAATAAGAAGATTTTGGTAAAAGTTGTAGTTTGTGGATTAAATTCCTTATGGTATTTTATTCTTATTAAATCATGTGTTGTAGCGCAAATCGGAACATGAAATATACTATGAAACCAAGATTTGATCACACATGTGTATCCAGTTATCTTAGTGAGCTTGAATTTGTATTATTGTAAGATAATCTTGGGATTAATTGAGTTAATCGAAAGAGATAACCCTAAATCTTATATTATGCCAAAGAGGATGAAGAAATGATATAAGAATTGGACTTATAAACCATGCACGTATGATTTTAACCATTTAACAGACTTTAATTTTGTATATTATGTCATAATCTTAGTTAAATAAGTAGATTAGGTGTTAAAAATACTAATTTTATGGATTTGAGACCTAAGTGACAATAATTGGGTTAATTAAGATAATTGAGATGTTGTGTTGATTTAGGATAATGATATGAGGTTAATTATATAAATAAGGACCTGATTATGCCCTTTTGCTAGTACTAATATAAACCCCACAAATATTCATGTATTACAGGCAGAATTAGCTGTACCGTAATGATAGTACTAATCGAACCCTAAAATTTTCATATTAGATCAATAGCTATTGATTTTAGATTATTGATAGTATAATTGTAATTATTAGGGTTGAGGGTGGATTTTGACAATAAATATACTATTTTGGTTAGGTGATGAAAAAATGGGTCTTACAAACCAATAGACAGCGATTGTAGTTTTCTAAAACTACAAAGGTAAGGGCTTGCCAATCTAGCACTTTCTTACATCAATCTATTATTATGATAAACCCTTGTGAGGGTTCGACATGTTTATGTATTATACTACTTATGTTTATTAAAATTCGTAAATGGCTTGAAATCTAGTTCGTTATCTATTAATTAACATATATACCCCTATGTGGGTTATTTCTTGACTGTGAGCTCGATTCTATCTATTCTAGCACCTAGAACTCTCATATGTTATCGGTTACCATTTGTTACTTGCTATTCTCTTATTATTTCTACTATCTTATACATTATTATTTTGCCTTGTCGGTAATTCATTAATAATATATTATATGTATAGAGATATGTTTAGGCCGAATGTCAATCCTTGTGGAATGCTTGGAAACATGAGATACATTAGGGGCTATTCCCTAAGTGTCCGCAATACATTAGGGGCTACTCCTTAGGTATTCGCTATACCACTAGAGGCTATTCCTTAGGTATTCGCTCTGTAAGTTCTGTAAATTGTCTATTCTAAATTATTTTGTAACTTCTACATGTTATCTATTTTAAACTATTCTATAGTTCTATATATCATTTGTTTGACCATGTCCATTATACTGCTAGGGGCATTCCCCCACTGGGTATTAATAATGATTCAGGGGGTTTTCCTTGGCCTTTTACCCAGCGCTGAGTTAGAGGTATTTCCCTGGACATCAACAACTCACTATGTACCAAGTTGTCACACTTGGGTAAGTTTGATTGACTAGAATAAAGAGAATTAGATATGCATGTTTCGTTCAGACTTGTTGGATTGTATATGATATTTGGGCTTATTTAATTTTGATTGATTATTTATGTCCTGCTCATGGAGCAGTAAGGATGGTGTAGCATCTTGGTTTAGGTTGAGCTATTGTCTAGGCCATTCAATTAAGACAATCCTAGGCCGTTCGAGATGACAGTAACAACCTTCGAGCTAGTACCTATTAAAAGCCTTGAATCTGATAATGCCTATTTACTAAACTTGTTATTATGTGTTTCTTGATACGTTCTTGTACTAAATGTTAATTGATGATCTGTGGGGTTGATTCTTCCTCGATAGATCCCTATTGTTCTTTATTAAGATTATCACTCACTAAGTTCTTTGGACTTACCTAACCTCCCTACAATTTTATCCTCTATTTTCTCAAACAGGATTAAGTAAAAGAGACAAATTTTTAGCTTGGGCTAAAGAGGTGCTTATATGTATATATGGGTTTACTAAACTGTTAAACTTTAACTTAGAGATATTGTGATATGTTAGGTTTGAAATTTTGATGTATTGTAATATGTTATGTTAGAAATTTTCATTTTTCAAGTATATATTATATGATGAACATTATAGGATGTTTGAAATATTTGTTATAGGGATATTGCTTCTTATTGGGTTAAGTATTAAGATTGAACTGGTGAAATCTTAGCTTAGACATTATCTTGAGATAGGGTGCTATAGCCCTGGTGTGCAAGGTATTGGAATTGTGGACTTTGGCACAAGTTCCACATACGAGGGCACGTGGTCTACTTGAATCCTGCGCCCTAGCACAAGTTGTGCACTCCAAGGCGTGTGGAAACACAGGTTTTTTAGCACAACTCAGTAGCAACAACAGTTTTGTGAGTCAAGGTACAAGTCATGCACACCCCAGAGCATAGTGCAAAGCCTTCGGGCCAAGTACTCTAGTTTCATGGGTACTTAAGTAGTTTGCTTTTAGGACAAATTGATAGACTATACACAATAGATTCTAACCACTTTTGAGATAGTTTTCTTGACATGGAGTTTAGAGCAAGGGTGTTGGGTGTTCTCATGAGATTTGTGGGACTTAAGTTGTACTTGTTGCTTTACTTTGAAATTAATATGATCCTTTTCTTTCTCAAGTAGATTAGGCACATTGCCAAATCATGTTAAATCTTTTTGTTAGTTTTCATTAAATTACTTTACTGTTATTTAATAATTTTGTTACTAGATCTTTTTGGATTACAACAAACTAGTAGCAAGAGCTTGGATTAAATATCAGCCATAAAGTATGAGGTGGAGAAGTTTAATGGGAAGAATAACTTTGGATTGTGGAAAATGAAGGTTCATGCCCTTTTGTGTCAACAAGGTTTACAGAAAACATTAAAGGGCAAAGATATCTTGTCAGAGATACTGACAAGTAAAAATAAAGATGAGTTTATAGAGAAGGCTTAAGGTAATCTGGTATTACCATTGGTAGATAGCATACTAAGAGAGGTTGCGACAGAAAGTACACTAATAGATTTATGGAAGAAGTGGGAAAGTCTCTATATGAAGAAGTCCTTAACAAATTTGTTGTATTTGAAGCAGCAGTTATACAAATTAAAAATGAAGGAAGGTATATCTATTACTTACCACATTGATTATTTCAATAAGGTGATTCTGGATCTTGTTAGTATAGATGTTAAAATTGAAGATAAAGATCAAGCATTAATTCTCTTGTGTTCCATAGAAAAATCTTTTGAGCAATTGGTTACTACTTTGTTATACTAGAGAGATATAATTTCAATGGAAGATGTAAAGGTCTTATTGAATTCCAACAAATTGAGAAAACATGTCCTTGAAAATAATGATAGCAAAAATTAGGAAAGGATTGGTAGCAAAGGAGCAATCAAGAGAAAGAGAAAGAAGTGGGGAACTGTCATCTTTAGTCCCTAAAGTTTTGATTTAGTTTTACTTTAGTCCTCAAACTTTAAAACTTTAGTTTTTAATCCCTAATGTTTGTATTTAGTTTCAATATAGTCCCTTGGTCAACCTTCCAACAACTTTTCACCAGAAAAACACACACATGTTATGCACATGGTTTATTTTAAGGGTAAATATGTCATTGCCTATATCTAAATATTAGGAAGAAAAAACATACAAATAGGGCAAAAACATTTTACATCATTTTTGTCCAACAAATAGAAAGAAATCCCGAAAAGGGGAAAAGGGAAAAAACTAGGGTTTCTACTTTGAATTGAAATTAAAGATTCTAATCCAAACTTTCTTCAAATTTAGAGAGTGGAATTAAAGAAAAACGGTTGAACACAACAATGCTGATTTGGGATTTCAAAGATTTGGAAGCAACTCCCACATACGGTCAGTTTTGACTACTTTCATAACAAGTTCGATGTGGCTCAAAATTTTGAATTATTTTGTGGATGGGTATCATGGCATTTATGTTTATTTTATGCATGTAAAGTGGTCATGGGGTTTAGACATTAGGGTTTTGTTTATTTATGGTCAACAGTCCGATCCCAATGTTTTGTTTATTTATGCATGTGAAGTGGTCCAAATGGTTCAGACAATAGGGTCCATCAGGTTAATTGAGTGATTTATGTTGAAAGATTAATTATGTTTTCTACTTTTGGAGTTGTAGACATTAGGGCCTCATAAAGGTTTTTTTTTCTTCTTTAAACTACTATGTTATGGTATGTGTTGGGGTCCCATATGGTTTTATTCTTTTTCTTTCAAACTACTGTGTTGGTCTGATATGTTTTACACTTCGTTTTTCTCTACGTATGTACTTTTCAAGCAGGTTTTTTGCACTATTTTCCATTCTAAAGGCATAGAAACAGACCATTTCAAATTAAAGGTCCATCATGGTGGTGAGTTTGTTGATAATCCAAAAAAAGTATACATGGGGGGTGAGGTTGATTATATTGACAACTGTGATGCTAGTGTTTTCAGTTTACAAACTCTGGATTTGATTGGGAAGATGCTTGGGTATAGAGAGCATTTAGGTTTCTATTATCTTGAACTTAATAGTTATATTATGTACGAATTGGTGTTTGTCTTAACTGAGGAGGATGTTAAAAGGATGGCAGAGCTTGCACTATATACTAGGGAAGTTGAGGTATATATAATATAAACTTGCTACTCCCAAGTGTTAGATAAAATTGGTGGAATAGAACAAGATGCAGTAGAGGGGAATGATAGCTTTTTTGACAGTGATTATAGTTTGAGTGAAGATGATAACACTCTGTATGATGAGAACGTTGATTCTTTGCTTGAGAATAAGAGTTTAGGACAAGAAAATGATCCACCTTTTGTAGAGAAAGATGTCAATGTTAATGAAGATTCGGATAATTTATTGTCTAATGACTTAGAAAGCATACAGAACCAAGAAAAAGAGGATGAAAATATCTCATGTTCGAGGTTTAATTCCCAAATTGACTTAGTAGGTCCTCAATTTAGAACTGGGATGCTTTTCACTAATGCAAATGAATTTAAATAGGTTGTGATAGATCATGCTGTAACTTGGCAAAAGAACATAAAATTCATTAAAAATGACGAGTTGAGAGTTAAGGCAAAATATATAGATAATAACTGTCCTTGGGTTGTGCTTGCTTCTAAAGTGAGAAATTCAACCGATTTTCAAGTTAAAACTTTGGATAATACACATAGTTGTGGGAGAAGTTTGAGCATGCATAGATTTTTAACATCAATAATGCTTAGCAATACGTATTTAAATGATTGGAGGCTGCACAATGGGTGGAAATTAGGAGATTTTCAAGAGAAAGTCCATAATGATCTCAATGTGGAAGTAAGCAAAGCCCAATTTTATAGAACTAAGCACAAAGTATATGACATGCTTTATGGCAAATACATGGATCAATATAGTAGATTGTATGATTATTGTGAAGAATTATGGGTCAGTAATCCTAGATCTACAATGGTTTTGAAGACTTGTGTGGATAATGAGAATGGAGAAGAAAGATTTTTTAGGTTGTACATTTGTTTAGAGAGATGTAAGGCAGGTTTAATTGATGAGTATAGACCTATAGTAGGCCTTGATAAGTGTCATTTGAAGAGGTCACATCATGGAGTGTTGCTTACTGTTGTTGGGATAGACCCTAACAATTGCATTTTTCTAATATATTATTATGTGGTAGAGACTGAAGACAAAAACTCATGGAAATGGTTCTTGGAGCTACTGCAGCAAGACCTTGGGATATATGACTAACAAAGTGGACCTTCATTTCAGATAGATAAAAGGTTAGTCTTGTTTATTATGCTTTCATTTAATGTGCTTTCTATATGTTTCTTTGCAATTCAGATAGAAGAACCTATTATCTTTTATACTTATACCTTGTTTTGCAATATTTAATGTGTATTCCATAGGGACTGTTGCCTGCGTTATATGAGTTACTGCCAAAAATAGAACATAGATTCTATGTTAGGCACATGTACACTAATTTTAGGAAATTTCACACTAGCCCAGCACTGAAGGATAGGTTATGGAACCTTGCTAGAGCCTCTACTGTTAATCAGTTTAAGTTTCAGATGAAAGAATTCAATGAGGCTGTTTACCAATAGGTTTCTGAAATTCAACTTAAGCATTGGTCTAGGTCTCATTTTAAGTCTTATCCAAAGTGTGATATCCTATTGAATAACTTATACGAGAGCTTCAATTCAACTCTTTTATAAGCTAGGAACAAGTCATTATTGAATATGCTTGAAGAAATTAGAATGAATTTACAAAAGGTTGCAAAGTAGAAGAGACGCTGTAGAGAGATTGGATAGGGTTCTTTATCCTAAAGTGCAAAAAATTTTTGAGAAACTTAAGGATGACACTAGGTACTGCATCTCAATGTGTGTTGGGGGATCAGAATTTGAAGTTAGGGATATGTATGGGGGGAAGTATGCAGTGGACATCGACATAAAGAGTTGCTCTTATAGAAAATGGGACTTAATTGGAATCCCATGTGTTCACGGAGTAAGTGTTGTTACATATACTGGAGGAGAGCCAAGAGATTATGTTCATGATTGTTACAATATTAATTGCTATCTTAAAATTTATGGGTATCTGATAAATCCAATTAGAGGGAAAACTAAGTAGCTAGTCACTGAGAAGGGGCTAGTTGCTCCAAATTCTAAGCTGAAGCTACTAGGAAGGCCTAAAAAGTGTAGAAACAATGAAGCAAATCAAGAACCACATAACAAAAACATGACTTTAAAGATGTCAAAAATTGGCTAGATGACTTTATCTTGTAGTAAGTGCCACAAAGATGGCCATAACAAAAAGAAATGCCCCATCAAATCTATGTCAATTAATGAAGCACCAACATTGCCTTCAAGTGAAGAGAGACAGAGCCTTCAAGCTCCAGCAATCCCTTTAAGTGCTCAAGTAATGCCTTCAACAAAACCTCTAGCAGTTCCTCCTAATAATGAGACTAAGAAACATTAAAAAAAGAGAAAATGTAATGTTTTTCTATAAGAGGGACACTCAAGAAACAAGTAGACTGCAGCAGCTACAAGAATTTGGCAATAGAACAATACTGTGAGTATGCTTTTTTAATTGAGTTTTTGCCCTGCATAGCTATCCAATTATTGTTGGCCCATTTTTGTATATATCTAGCAACATAACTGCCCCTATATGGAGTTCTAAGTGTAAACAATCCAAGAAGACATCAGTTTGTAAATGTGAAACATAATTATTAATTTAAATACAAACAGCCTTTGGTTTGATAATTATATGTATTCTTTTGCAGGATTTGGAAGAGAGGTTAGGACTGATGATATTTCAGCATTCACAACCACCTATTTACAAGAGACTTTAGCTCCTGCCTCTACAATTTTGGAAGAGAGTTCAGTGAGCATTTCTGGTGTCTCTTTGAACGCAAATATCAAGAAAAGGGGCAAGCAATATGTAACTTTGGGTTTATTACAATTTGCAACAATGTCAAGACTTCCAAGTAAGGAAAATGAGGATGGCTTCTTAGGAGATTCAACACAATAGTCTGATGCCTGAGGAGTTTTTAAGTAGTTGAATGTACTGAAATATTCTTCATTGTGCTGAATTTGAACAGCTTACTTTCTTAGTTTTTGGATGTGCACAGTGCATGGATTTTAGACTTAGTTTTTGGATATGCACATTGGTTTTTGGCTCGATGATTTTAGTTTAGACCATATTTGGCTATGTAGTTGACTTTTGTACAGAACCTCTTTCAGTCTATTTCTTTTGAAATGATGATATTTTGCTTATATTTGGTTTTTTGTTTACTTGGTTCTTACATTTGGAATTGTTGACACTTAGTTGCATTACTTGGTTCTTGTGTTTGGAATTTTTGGCACCAACATTGCATTCATTTCACTTGGTTTTTGTATTTAGGATAACATTTCTAAAAATGAGAACAAGAGCAATAACATGTCTGAAAATAGAGCTCACATTCTAGAAAATAGCACTATCTCCAAAGGCATTTTTACAAACCTTAAAGCATAAACAGTAACATGCTTCATAAATACATTAGGGTTCAGACTAACATTAACATATGTTTATATATATAGTATACTGCATTAACCAACTAATCTAGCCACTTCATCAACCAAATTGATACACAAATTGCAACTGCTTGACCAGTCACTTCATCAACCAAATAAAAAAAAATATCCAACTTAACACCAAAGCTTTCTTCATTCTCTTCTCTTTTTGCAAGAATTTTTGCACATCTATCTCCAATTTCTTGACATTCCTCAACAATCCAGGAATCACACACTTTAACTGCTCATACATGGGCAGATCATGCCACACAAAAAAGCCACAACCTCCAAAATTCTGTCAATTTTAAATGAAAATGAGTGACTAATTGTAAGAAATGGAAAGCACAAATGTGTATTCAAAAAGAAATAAAAGAAATCAAATATATACCCTATAATCCTCACACTTAAAAAACCTTCTTCCTAGATTTGAATTAGTCCAAAAGCACCTCATTTTTGCTATTTTCCCATAAAAGCATAGTACAAAAGCCACAATTGTTGCTCTTTCTCTCTCCCAATTGCTATATGTTGTTCCCTGTTGCACACTGCTACTACTGCTACTTGAAAATGTCTTTTTTGCTTTCATATTTTCACTATATGCTTGCATTGACAGGTTTAACAGGTTTGGTACTTTATCATTTCCAAGGAAGAAGGGACATTAAGTGGCAGGAATGAAGACTACTTGTTCCCACCTCTCACTTGGTCTATTTGTTGGAAGAAAAGGGGAAAAATGAATTAGGGACTAAAATGGAACTTTATAATGTTATTGACATTTTTGCCCCTAAAACTATTACTGGTGTGTGTTTTTTTGGTGAAAATTTGCCAAACGATTGACCAAGGGACTATATTGAAACTAAATACAAACATTAGGGATTAAAAATTGAAGTTTTAAAGTTTAAGGACTAAAGTGAAACTAAATCAAAACTTTAGGGACTAAAGATGACATTTCCCCGAAAGACGTATAGGCCTTCCCCAAAAGAAGTATAGGTCAATTGAAGTCACAAACAAAGTTTAGAATTGACAACAAGTGTTTTAGGTGTGGTGGAAAGGGGCACTAAAAATAAAATTGTCTAGAGCAAGAAAAGACAAAGGATGTAGGTGAAACTTCTTATCATAAATGGGCTGATATCATAAGAATTGATAAGGAAGAGTCTAATGGTGGGCTAGTTCTCAATATCACCAAACATTTACTATGTTCAGAGTGAATTTTGGATAGTGTTTGTTCTTACCACATATATCTACAAGAAGATTAGTTTACCACTTATCAGACATATAATGGTGGTAAAATGCTCAGAGGAACTGATGCTTTATGTAGGGTTGTTGGAATTGGCTCAATAAGTATCAAAATACATGATGGTATAGTAAGGACCCTAATAGATATGCATCATGTTCCAGATCTTAAGAAAAATCTAATTTTGTTAGGTACTCTAGATAAGAATGGTTGTGAGTACAGAGCTCAAGATAGAGTTTTGCAGGTTTCCAAAGGTGCACTACTTATCATGAAGGGAGATAAGAGGAATAGCTTTTACATATTGCCGGGCAGCACAAATTTTGGTACTGCAGCATTTTCTTTATTAGCCAATGATACTATAACATTGTGGCATTTGCCTCGTGGGCTTACAAGTGAGAAGGTGATGTTAGAACTAAGCAAAAAAAGTTTACTTTATAGAGAGAAAACTATAGAGATGGATTTCTCTAAGTAATGTATGTTTGATAAGCAAATAAGGTGAAGTTTAGTACTGCAGTTCACAAGACCAAGGGCATCTTGGATTAAATTCACTCAAATCTTTGGTAGCCATCTCAAGTTTCGTTAAAAGGTGGTGCTAAATGACATTCATAGATGACTTATCATGGAGAGTATAGGTGTACATGCTAAAGCATAAAGATGAGGTGTTTGTTAACTTCAAGCAATAAAAAACTTTGATCGAGAAGCAAATAGGATAAAAAATCAAATACTTGAGGACTAATAATAAATTAGAGTTCTGCAACAAAGAGTTTTAGGAATACTATAATAAGGAGAGAATTGTCAGGCATCGCACAGTTGTACATACACTATAGTATCATAGAGTTAAAGGTTATCATTTGTAGTGTAATGATGACAAGGGCTCTGAGATGATTATTAGTAGAGATGTGACATTTAATGAGTCTGCTTTGATGAGAAAAGTGGAAAAGATAGATAAGCCCAAAAGTAGTCAACAGGGCATTAAGGAGAATATGGAGATTGAAATTGACACTCCACAAATATCAAAGGAGAAACAGAAGGTGGTATATGAAGCTATTGAGAGAGCATTATCACTTAATTAGGAGTAAGAAAATAATTTACTACAAAACTATCATATGGATCACAATAAAAAAAAAAAAAGAAGAGGTAGATCAAACCATTATAGTAGTTTGCATATTCAGATCTAGTTGCTTATTCTTTGAGTTTGACTGAGGATTTTGTGGGTGATAATCTAGTAACATACAAGAAGGCCATTTCTCACCCAAATTCTAATAAAATAGGTTGTAGCAATGAGTAAAGAGATAGAATCTCTACATAAGAATAATACATAGGAGTTGGTTGATATACCTATAGAGCATAAGATTGTAGGTTGTAAATGGATCTACACAAAAAAAAGAGATTCCCAAGATTAAGGACGCTAGATATAAGGTGCGATTGGTTAATAAAGGTTTTACTAAGAGAGAGGGAGTTGACATTACGAGGCATTCTCCTCTATTGTAAAACATACTTACATTTGTGTTTTACTTACCATGGTGGCTCTGTATGATATGGGGCTCAAGCATATGGATGCAAAAATAGTATTTCTGCATGGTGAGTTAGAGAAACAAATCTACAAGAGCCAACCAGAGGGATTTGTTATTTTTGGAAACGAAAATCAAGCATGTCTTTTGATGAGGTCTTTACATGGTTTGAAGTAGTCTCCCAAGTAGTGGTATAAAAGGTTTGATGCTTTTAATACCAATATTGGATATACTAAAAGCATTTACGATTGTCGTGTATATCATAAAAAGTGTAGTGATAGCCTTTTTATACATTTGTTGTTGTACATTGATGATATGTTAATTGCCTTTAGAAACATATTTGAGATCAATGCTTTAAAAGCTTAGTTGAGTGATGAATTTGAGATAAAGAATTTAGGTAGTGTGAAGAAGATATTAGGCATAGAAATCATCTAAGACAAACATGCAGAAATATTTTACTTATCTCAACAACATTACATTGAGAAAGTACTTGAGTGTTTCAGAATAGATATGTCTAAGCTAATTAGTATGCCACTTGCAACTTACTTCAGGCTCTCATCAGAAATATCATCGAGTACTAAAGAGAAGGTGGTACACCTGTCAAATGTGCCATATGCTAGTGTAGTGGGTAGCTTGATGTATGCCATGATGTGCACTAGGCTAGATATTTTACATACAGTCAATGTTATGAGTAGGTACCTACACAAGCCAGGAAAGACTTATTGGCAAGCTATGAAATGAATTATGAAGTATTTGAGAGGTTCTGCACATAGATGTTTAAAGTAAAGTCAATTAAATTCTACTACTAGAATTATTAGCTATGTGGATGCAGATTATGCTGGAGATTTAGACAACAGAAGGTCTATGATTGGGCATGTGCTTTGTCTTTCAAGTTATACGATTAGCTAAAAAGTAACTTTGCAGTCATCAATTACATTGTCCGCAGTAGAAACTGATTACATGGCTTTAGCTAAAGGTGTGAAGCATGATATTTGGTTGAGGGGGTTGATTGAGGATATATGTATGATTCTAATATTACTTCAATATTTTATAATAGTCAGAGTGCCATAAACATGTCAAAGAATTAAGCTGTTCATGAGAAAACAAAGTACATTGACATGAGGTATCACTTTGTCAGGGATATGGTATCTCAAGGTCTCATTTTGGTTGACAAAGATTGGACTAAGGATAATCTAATAGACATGTTGACTAAAACTATTCCAGGAATCAAATTCAAGCATTACTTAGATTTGATCAATATTTGCATACTCAGATGAAGGGCCTTTTTTTGGGGCATGGACTAAGAAAATGGACTCTGAATTTCAAGTCAATGTGGAAAATTATTGATTTTGCCTAGAAATTTAGGTTAAATTGACGAGAAATGGAAGAAAATGAGTGAAATGGAGTAAAGCGATTGAAATGGATTTTGGAGCACACCTTGGCACACGTCCTACATGTCGGTAGGACATGCGTTGGACGTGAGACAAGGCGTGCCAAGGTGCCTGACTAAGTGAAACAAAGACAGAATAGATGCGATGCATGCCCAAGCATAAGGCTATATGGGCTCGCATGCAAACAATATTGGAACTGCACGCCTCCGCATGAGTTTTGCATGCCATGGCACGTGGTCTACTAGAATCGTGTTCCTTAGCACAAGTTGTCTGTACCGGGCGCATGGCAACACAGTTTTCTAGGCATAACTCAACAATAACAACAATTTTGCGCATTGAGGAGCAAGTCATGCGTACCTTGGGGTGCAGCGCAAGGCCTATTGCCAAAAACTCTATTTTCGTAGGTATTTAAACAATTTTCTTTTAGGATAAATTGATAGACTATACATGATAGATTGTAATTACTTTTGAGATAGTTTTGTAGAGATGGAGTTTAAAACGAGGATATTGAGTGTTCTTATGAGATTTTTGGAACTCAAGTTGTACTTATTCCTTTGATTTGAAATCAATAAGATTCTTTTCTTTGTTGGGTAAATTAGACACATCACTGAGCGACATTAAATCTTGTTATCAATTTTCATTAACTTACTTTACTATTATTTCATAATTTTGTTACCAAATCTTTCTGGATTACAACAATATATTATAATTGAGTGATAAGAATGTATAGTTTGAACTCCTTCATATGCCAAATGCAACTTGTATAAATACCATTTCTCCAAGTTTTGCTTGAGAAAGAGTGATCAGATTAATCATCTTGTTAATTTCATTGAGTTGTATATTAATTGAATTCTTTTTGTCACTTCTTGCAATTGACTTCCTATTAGTTTTAGCGAAGCCAGCTGTATTCCATATAGCTAACTAAAAGAAGTGGAAATTGTATACCATATAGCTAACTAAAAGAAGTGAAAAAAAAAAATAGAGCGAATGCTTTCACTAAAGCTTAACAATTTCTTGTATAACTTGTTTGCATCCTTACTTCTTTCAACCATGATATTTCTTAAAACAACTTATATTGATACAAGCCCAACTTCTATCATTAACTTCTTTTTAATGCTGTGCAACACGCAGAATCATTAATTTTTAAAGTTAATGTTAGATTAATTAATTTTATCAAAATTTTTATACTATTTTATTAATAAAAATGAAAATCGTGTTTAAACATTCTAATTTGTAAGATTGGGAAAGTAGCACTTTAAAAATGAGTGTTTTTGAAAAGATCATGATCAAAAATAAATATTTAGATAATACTAATTCTTAATTGCCACGTCCTAAGTCCGCAAATTCGTTGGATGCAGAATTGCCTCCAAACCAAATGGGTGCATTTGAAATTGGGCTACTAATAATTTGCCGAAAAAGAATATCCAATGGGATGCACATGAGTTTTTTGGTTGAAACTTATATATATGATAGTTATTCTTTCAATATTTAGTTTAGTGGCTACTACAACAAATTACACTTTTAGTAACAAATAATTTCATTACCATAACACTGAAATTCATTGCCTAAAATATTGGTAATGAATTTTTCATTATTGAAGTTTAGTGCCCTAAGCTCTGTTGCAAAAGTCATAGTAATGAAATTTATGGTTCATTACAAATTATGACCTTATGGTGACAAAATGTATCACTACCAAAAATATGATATTAGTACCAAAAAGGTTTATTAGTTACAATAAATTTTTATAGCGCAATGAAATATTTAGGTACTAAAATATTGGTAACTTTGTTGCATTTATTTTTTCATTACCAATGCATGATATAATGATATTATTTATTTAATCAAGTATAGTAACTAATTGTTTATGTAACAAAATATTTGGTTATAAATAGATAAATTATATTTAATTCAAAAAAAGTATTTTACTACTAATGGAATAAATAACTAAGAGTTTCGTTACAAAATATGTGTGTGTGGGCTCTTGTTTGGGCTACTGAATGGAAGCCATTATGCAAATGAATAGATCATTTGACATCAAGCCTTCGTATGTTAGGCCACTAAACTCTAAGCTCAACCCAAGCCAGTGCCCCCCTACTAGCTCACCCACAAGCTAGCAGCAGGGCCCAACGCCCATTGGCCCAAGCTTGTTCGCAAGCTACTATCCCACTAACACCAGACACCCACCCACAAGCCCACCTAGAAACTGCCAACTAGCCCACCCGTGCCTAGCTCCCATTGGCCCACCCGTAAGCTACTAGTTGGCTTACTAGAGCCTAGTGCCCACTAGCCTAGGTCGCTCGCAAGCTACCAAGCCCACTAATGCAAAGCACCCATTGGCCCACTTGCAAGAAACTAGTTGGCCCACCAATACCCAATGTCCACCGGCCTACACACATGTCCACCCGCATTAGCGCCCAACGCCCGTAAGCCCATCTGCAAGATCAGCCTACTTGTGCCTAGCACCTGCTTGCCTGGCCCAATATAAGAAAATTCCTCCAAACTACTGGCAACAGGGCTTGATCCCGTGCTAGCGCTACTCGCCACAAGCAAGCATCTAACCATCTTGGTTGCGTCCTCCAAAAGTTCACATTTGCATATGCTCAATTACTTATTCGTCTCTTCCATATAGAGTTCTGAAGCAATTTCACATGTTATTAAGAAAATATTATTTTATTTTTAAAAATAAAGTAATAACTATCATTTGAATAAGCAAAAATAAGAGTATCAAATAGTGAACTAGAAAAAATAAACAAAAAGTGTGGGATAATTATATAACATAGCCACATGAAGCAATGAAATTTTATTACATATATGTATATATAAATTGTTAGGTAAAGGAGTAATATTTTCATGTTGTGAGTTTTGGGGAAAGAAAATGCTATAATAATTTATTTCATTGATCAAACTATAAAATATTAATAGACAAGTAGAAATATAGACTACATGGGTGTTAGGCTAAGTTTTTATTGAAAAGATGTTGTAAGAATTTTTTAAACTTATAAAAATATGAAATTTTATCTTTTAAAGTAAACCTTGCAATGTATGAATAAAATAAAAACCTAAAATTCATACGGTCTAAATTATTACAGAGTATATTCGAATTTTAAAATAAGTGAATACCGCTTTACATTTTGTAGAAGAGCTTATAATATAAATATTTTATTTTAGAAATTTATAAAAAAATATTTTATAAAAAATAATTGGCATTACATATATATATAAATTGTGGACAAAACCCATTAAAGTAAAAAACAAAGGGCAATCTAATAAGCAAAAGCAATAATATTATTAATTGCGGCAGTTTAGAAAAATCAATGGGAAGTTAGTCATTTAGGGAAAGTTATACTAACCACTGCCATTTATTATGAATTTCGCGGTGATTTTCAAAACCGCCTCTAAATGGCTTATTTAGTAGTGGTTTGAATAAATTGCCGCTTAGGCACTGTTAGATTAATATTTCGACAGTTGAGAAAAATTGTTGCAAAATATATGCCAAGATTACTTTATTCTCTTGTGGTGTATATAAGTACGAATGAAACATTTTATTATATATATTTATAAATATTAAATATTATTTAATTCAAAATGAGCAAATAGAAAAAATAGATAAAAATAAAAGTAATTTAAATTTTTTTGATAAGTTTCTATATATGTATATTATATATATCTAAATAAGTATAAATAGAAAAAATAAGTATACATGTATGAATAATTAGAAAGAAAAAAGTTAAAAATACAATTTATTTAAAATTTTATAGATAAATTTATATATATGTATAAAATGAGTATATATGAAATAATGAGAAATTTTGATTTTGATTATTTGAAAGGTTAACAACTTTTTTTGTTATTCACTATTTTTTTGTTGTTCTCAAAATATAATATGAATATCCAATTATATTTATACAAAAATTTGAGAATGAACACAATAATTGTTTTTCTATATTTTATTTTATATTCTAATTTCATCCTCATATTTTGTCACTAATTCATATTTTAAAATCAATTTTAAGTTTATAATTCTTTTATCAATTTACTATAGTTTTAACTTTATATGGCTAATGTAAAACTCTTTTCTTCACTTAATCATTCAATAACTAAGTTATGAGTCAACTCAAAAGGTTTCTGTTAACTTCTATAATAATATTGATTTTAACTTTACAATTATTTTATATATTTATTTTGATTTATTTTAATTTTTTTTATATTTACTATCATAGTTTTATCTTAACTTAATTTATTTTTAATCAAAACTTAAAATTAAATAAGATTGTTTTTAAATTCTTAGTAGCCAATATATTATATAATTCTTTATATATTAAGTTTTAACTTAATATATATACTCATCGTTTTTTCAATTTAAAGTAATTTTAAAGTATTATAATTTAAAATTTTTTTTCTAATCAATCTTGTATTCTATATTATTCGCATATATTTTGTAACACCCCTACAATTTTATTGATAATATACAATTTTGTATTATTTGGAAATTTTATGAATTTCATATTATTAATTATTTTAAAATATTTGTGGGTTAAATTATAATCTTTGTAGACTTAACTGTGTAAACTTTTGAATAATTTGGGGCTAATCACAATTTTCAGAAACTTCCGATAAAATTTGCATAACTTAAAATTTTGAGGGATTAAATTGAAAATAAATAATATATATATATATATATATATGAAAATGGGATTTCACAAAAACCAGCAACTCTTTTTTCTCCCCATTTCTTTCTTTCCTTTCTTCTTCACTGTTCCTTCTTTCTTTTCTTCTTCATGGCCAAGACACCATCATCTCCAGCTAAGCCCTCTCGGTGATCATCTCATCCCCCTAAACTTAACAACTTGCTCTCCACACCATCACATCCACTCCTAGCCACACCAACACCCACTCACAATGGTAGAGTAGCAGTAGTGAAAAAGATCGAGAGAGGAGGCTCACGGTGGCAGTTGGGTTTGCCATTTTTCAGCCACCATCAATGGTTCTAAGGGGTACATTAGGCAATACTCGATGAGGGGAACGTGACGGAGATGTTGCATGGTAGTTTCAATGACGGTGGAGCAGTGATAGGAGCACGACAGAGGGAGAGAGACCGCAGCTATTTTTGTCCCATTTCAGCATCTACGTTGTTTGGATTTCAAAACTGAAGATAGCATTTGAATCCTATTATCAAGAGGAACAAATTTATGATGGCATTGAATTTTTCGACGGTGGCGGTGAAGAGACAGTTTGTTCATCTCAACGCAGTGATTGTCCCTGTGATATCGATTTGTGATTCTAAGCCTTCGATAGTAAAATTTAACTTTTAATTGGTTGTTGCATGTTATATGCATACATACGTGCATGAAAATATTGGATTTTGTCTAGAATGAGCTTTTGAATCAATATATGTACCTCTATGACTATTTACCTATGCGAGGAATAAGGAGTTGGGAAATATAAACTTTGGACTTAAATTATGGTTGATACTAAATATAACTTTAATTTTGATATCGGGGACTATTATAGTTATATGGTGTTAAAATGGGAATTTAACGAGAGATTTATGCGTAAATATTGCTTAATATTGTAATACCTTGATTTAGTTACCGTGGAAATTGTGTTATTCGAGATTTAACCTAGACCGTTGTAGATAATTTGAAAATATTGATTCTAGAGAATTTTGTAAAGAAGGATCTTAATCTATATTATCCTGATGATCGATAAGGCACTAAAATGCTTCATTTCTAGAAGGTTACTAAGATTGAACAAGAATTTTGATTCTTGGAATATTTTCCTGATTAGGTGACGATGAGCTGGGCACTATCAAGTAGTAGATTTCAGTTTTAACAATTGTTGATTGAAACTGCAAGAAATGAGGGCCTCCCACTTTGGGTTATTGCTTGGTCTAAGCTTACTCATACTTGATGAAAACCCTTGTGAGGGCCTACCAATATGGCACTTCCTTTTCTTATTTGTGGTTGTAATACGCCCCTATGTGGATTTTCTATTTTTGAACCATACTTTAAACTGTGATTGAATTTGTTATATGTTATTTGATTTGAATACCTTTGTGAGGGCTCTCTTTGATGTCGATTCTATTTTCTATTCATTCTGGGGCCCAAAATTTTTGTCCGTTGTCTGTTATTCTAATAACTGTCTACCTCATATCTGTACTGTCTATACTATATCTATTGCTTTGTCAGCATATCTGCTATCAGCTCTATGTTTATCTGCCATGCTGGTTTATCTGTGTTCCATTTATTGCTTTTTGTTGCCTTGGTGGCATTTCTGCTCTATTCTGTTATGTAATGTTGATTTGAAACCAATAGTGTGCTAGGGATTTTTCCCTGGGCATCAGTATAAGCAGTTATTTCTATTATCTGTACAGTGATTATATGGGCTAAGGGCTATACTGGGTGATTTGTTTGGTTATATAAAGGCACGATAGGGATTTCCCCCTAAGTGCTAATTGTGCGCTAGGGATTTTCCTATTGGTGTTAGTGATACATTAGAGATTTCTCCCTAGGTATCAGCAGTGCACTATACAATTTCATATTAGCATCTGCCATATACCAAGTTATTACACTTAGGTGAAATATTTGTCTATTTGGTATAAGGGGAATCTGCAATACATATCTTATAACTTTTTCTAAGAATGCATATGCTTTGGGTTTGAATTACCTAAATGTTTTCTGTCTGCCTGCAATATGTTCTTGGAGCAATAAGGTAAGAGAATTTTCTTTTTGCTTTTCTGTACTGTCTGTTTTTTAGATTTGTTATATTCAGCATGATTAAATTATGATTTATCGAGCTGAGTTCCTCTTGATAAATTCTGCTATTACTTTTACTTATCCATCACTAAGTATTTGAACTTACCCCCTTGTATTTCATAATCTCTCATATAGGGCTGGGCTCTGATGGATGCTAGGTTTGGAACAAAGTGTGTGGTGGTTTGGTAATAGAACTAATGCTGTAGCTAAGTATGGAACTTGTGACTATTTTGTTTACTTTAGAGATTTTGTGATCCGTAAAACTTATTTTGAATGTTATAGTATTAGACGACATGGATGGCCTAATCTAATCTATCAAGGGTTGTGACTTAACTAGTTCCCTGAATCTCTTATCATACATCTATTTTGCAACTTTATCTAGTCTTATTAAGATAAATCAGTGTTTAACTTTGATATATTTGAATTTTATGGGTATTTCACTGAATCGTAACTCTGCGTTTAAGTCTAAATTAGAATAATACCTCAGCTTAGGTGTTGTCTTGTGGTGGGGTGCTATAGAGGTGGTATCAGAGCTTAGGTTTAGATAACCTAGGCGTGAACGTGCGATAGAACTTATAGTGACCTCTATTTGGGTTATTTTAAATGTGCACTTAAGGTATTAACAGGAATGTTAAGTTAAAACAAGATTGATAGAGAATAATAGGATCATAAGGCTTGTGTTTATATTATATTATTGCTCGATTTTACAAAAATGAAATTCTTAAATTGTTACCGGATGGCCAACAGATCTGACAAAAGGAAGATGCATGTAAACAACCAAAACAACAAAACTCTAGAGGACGAGATCAAGGAGTTGAAAGAAGAAAAAAAGTGGATCGAGTGGCACTACTAAGAAACAGTAGAGGCCACAAGTTGAGAGTGCGGCCTAGAGAATTA
This sequence comes from Jacaranda copaia, assembly GCA_014898725.1. Taxonomy (NCBI): domain Eukaryota; kingdom Viridiplantae; phylum Streptophyta; class Magnoliopsida; order Lamiales; family Bignoniaceae; genus Jacaranda; species Jacaranda copaia. The sequence goes on from JACGDI010005532.1 coordinate 522,327, forward strand.
CTCAAGCAGATAGGATGGTGAATTGGGCTTAAAATAAGGCATCGATACTATGTGGGTTCTGTGGGTTATTCGGGCATAAGAAAGCAAATTGTTGGCAAAAATAGGGAAAATGTTTATGGTGTAGTAGTAGCCAGCATCTTTTGAAAGATTGCCCAAGGAAAAAAGGCCTAGTTCCAATAGAAAAAGAAAAATAGAAGATCCAAGCCTGTGCTTATGCACTAATCAAAAAAGATGTATTGAACCCCAATGAGGTAGTAGAAGGTATGATTACTATATCCAAAACTCTTGGTAAAGTATTATATGATCCCAGTATTTCCTATTCATTTATATCTGTTAAATTCACTGCAAAACTGAATATGAAACCTAAAACTATGACATATCAAGTAAGAGTGAAAACACCTTTAGGAATAGGGTTAGTTACTAATTTCATGTATTGGGATTGCCCGATTATGATTGAGGGTTGAGTGTGTCTAACCAATTTAATACAGATGTCCATCTAAGAATATGATGTAATTCTTAGAATGGATTAGTTGTACAACAATTAAGCATAAGTGAATTATTTCACTAAGTGTATTATACTCGGGGAGGGATGTTGATATCTTCACATCCTTCTGTAGATCAAACTTTTTCAATATCGATCATATCACCTGTAGAAGTTAGACATATTCTGAATGAGGGTGGGCAAGGATTCCTAGCATACCTCATCAACAATCCTCGGGACGCAATTAGGATTGAGGAAGTAGAAGTGGTAGTGGAATACCTTGAGGTATTTCCTGAAGAGTTAAACTTGCTACCCGCTGATAGGGAGATAAAATTTTTTATTCACACTTTCCCAAGGGCTGTGGCATTTTCCAAGACTCCATATTGGATAGCACCTATCAAACTTATGGAATTCAAGAGTCAGTTACAGGAGTTGTTAGAGAAGACATTTATCCAACCCAGCATGTCTCCTTGGGGAGCTCCAGTGTTGTTTGACAAGAAAAAAGATGGGCCTTTGAGAATGTGCATCAATTACTGAAAATTAAACAAGGTTACCATCAAGAACAAATATCCACTACCTTATGTGGAAGATCTATTTGACCTTTTGCAGGGATCAAGAATTTTCTTGAAGCTAGATTTGAGGTAATGGTATTATTAGCTGAAGATTAGAAAAGAGGATATCCCAAAGATGGCTTTCAATTCTCAATATGTCCACTATGAATTTGTGGTGATGCTGTTCGGCTTAACTAACACCCTGGCAAAATTCACGGATTTGATACACCGGATATTCAAACCCTATTTAGATCAATTTGTGGTCATCTTCATTAATGATATCTTTATTTTCTCTAAGTCCAAAGAGGAGCACAGAAAGCATTTACACATAGTTCTAAAAACTCTAAGAGAACATAAGATGTATGCTAAGTTCAGTAAGTGTGAGTTCTGGATAGAGAAAGTAACTTTCCTGTCATGTAATCACTTAAAATAGGATAGAAGTTGATCCCTCCAACATAGAAGCGATTGTCAATTGGAAGAGATTTAGCCGTATTATGGAAATTCAAAGCTTTTTAGGATTGGTCGGTTACTACTGAAAATTTGTTCAAGACTTTTCCAAGATAGCCAGCCCACTAACTAAGTTGACGTAAAAAGATGAGCCATTTGTTGGGAATAAGGAATGTGAGAGAAACTTCCAAGAACTGAGAATTGTCTAACTATGGCTCCAGTATTAGCCATCCCAGATAGGTTGAAAGATTTATGGTGTATACAGATGCCTCATATAATGGGTTAGGATGTGTGCTAATGCAGAAAAGGCATGTTATTGCCTACGCATCTAAGAAGCTAAAATCTCATGAGGAAAACTACCCCACACATGATCTAGAGTTGGCGGCGGTTATCTTTATACTATCAAAATAGAGGTACTACCTTTATGGGGCTACATTTGAAGTGTACACAGATCACAAAAACCTCAAGTATCTACATTCACTGAAGGATTTGAACATCAAATAGCAAAGATGGATAGAGTTCTTAGAGGATTATAACTTTTCCATCAATTATCATCCTGGAAAAGCAAATATAGTAATAGATGCTTTGAGCCAAAAGGCAGAAATGACTCATCTTCAAGGCGTAAAGTGCTATGATAAGACTAAAACAACAAGTCTGGATTGCAGGAGTAAAAGTACAACCTGAACTGTATGAAGAAATTTGACAAGCTCAGGCTAGAGAGAACTGGATATTGAAGCAAAAAGAAATGATTAAAAGCTTTAGAGATTTTGAGTTTTGCACAGATCGCCAAGGTACCCTACTATATCAAAATAGAATCTGCGTACCAAAAAAATTGAAAGGGAGGTTATTGGAAGAAACATATCGTGTGAGGTACACCGTACATCCTGGAGGAACAAAGATGTATCAGGACTTAAGGAAATAGTTTTGGTGGAATGGGAAGAAGAAGGATATAGCAGACTTTGTGCAAAAATGCTTGACCTGCCAATTGATAAAGGCGGAACACCAGCGACCATCAAGTTTGTTGCAGCTACTCCCTACCCATACTGTAAATGAGAACAAGTGACTATAGACTTTGTGACTAGTCTATCGAAGACCAGAGGAGGTTATGACAGTATTTGGGTAGTAATAGATCTATTAACCAAGTCCTTATATTTTTTACCAGTTAAAACTGACTCTAAGGTCGAGAAATTAGCAGAATTATACATTATGGAGACTGTCAGATTGCACGGAATCCTAGTGAGTATTATATTTGATCGAGACCCAAATTTCACATTGAGACTTTGGAAGGGATTACAAAGACATCTGGGAATAAGATTACAATATAGTTCACACAGCTCAACCTTAGACCGATGGGCAATTGGAAAGAGTTACTCAGATTTTGGAAAATATGTTGCTGGCATGTGTTTTAGACTTTAGTGAAAGTTGGACTCAATATCTACCTTTGACTGAATTTGTCTATAATAATAGCTATCAGTCCATTATTCAAATGGCACCATATGAAGTACTGTACGATTGAAAGTGCCAATCTCTGCTATATTGGGATTTAGCGAAATGTAAAGGTATCACTGAAGAGTTTCCAGGAATTATAAAGCCTGAGCTGATCCAAGAGACTATAGAAAAGGTACGTATTATAAAATAGCAGATGAAAGCTACTCAGGACCAACAAAAAAGTTATGCTGATAAATGAAAAAAGGACATCAAATTTGAAGTTGGCAACCGAGTGTTTCTCAAGATGTTTCTATGAAAAAGGGTCAAAAGAATAGGTAAAGGTGAAAAATTGAGTCCAAGATATGTGGAGCGATATGAGATATGCAAAAGAATTAGACCAGCAGCATATCGTCTGGTGTTATCCCAGAGTCCAACTAGAATACATGACGCCGTTCATGTATCGCAGCTATAGAAGTACTATTTAGATCCGTCTCATCATATCTCATGAGCACATAGAACTAAAAAACAACCTGATGTATGAGAAATAACTAGTTTGTATCACAAATAGAAAGTTTCGAGAACTTAGGAATCAAACGATTCCCCAGGTGAGGTGTTGTGGCGCAATCATAATGTTGAAGAAGCAACCTAGGAACAAGAGGATCTCACGTGCCAATAATATCCTGAGCTATTTCAATATTCAAGTGAGAATTTGGGGACCAGATTCTTTTAGAAGGGGAGGTCTGTAACACCCCTAGAATTTTATTGATTTTATTTATAATATACGATTTTGTTATTATTTGGAAATTTTATGAAGTTCATATTATTAATTATTTTAAAATATTTGTGGGTTAAATTATAATTTTTGTAGACTTAATTGTGTAAACTTTTGAATAATTTGGGGTTAATCACAATTTTCAAAAACTTGGGGGTAAAATTGCATAACTTAAAATTTTGAGGGATTAAATTGAAAATAAATATTATATATATATATGAAAATGGGATTTCACAAAAACTAGCAACTCTTTTTCCTCCCCATTTCTTTCTTTCCTTTCTTCTTAACTTTTCATTCTTTCTTTTCTTCTTCATAGCTGAGGCCAAGTCCCACAGTTGATCATCTTATCCCCTTAAACCCAACAACTTGCTCTCCACACCATCACATCCATTCCCAGCCACACCAATACCTACTCACAGTGGCAGAGTAGTGGCGGTGAAGAAGACCAAGAGAGAAAGCTCATGGTGGCAGCTAGGTTCACCATTTTTTGACAACCATCGATGGTTCTAAGGGGTGCATTAAGTAGTACTCAATTAGGGGAATGCAACAGAGGCGTTACATGGTGGCTTCGACAAAAGCAAAGTGGTGATCAGACCATGGCGAAGGGAGAGACCACAAATATTTTTGGCCCATTCCAGCATTTACGTTGTTCAAATTTCAAAACTGAAGGTAGCATTGGAATCCTCTCATCAAGAGAAACAAATTTGTGGCGGCATTGAATTTTCCAACGGGGGCAATCTAGCGATGGTGGAGTGATATTTTTTTTATCTCGATGTGGTGATCATTCCTGTGCTATCGATTTGTGATTCCAAGCCCTTGATAGTAAATTTTGGATTTTAATTGGTTGTTGCATGTTTTATATATACATGCATGCATGCAAATATTAGATTTTATCCATAATGAGCTTTTAAACCGATATATGTACCTCTATGACTATTTACCTATGCGAGGAATAGATAGTTGAGAGATATGAACACCAGACTCAAATTATGGTTGATACTAAGTTGAACTTTTATTTTGATATCAAAACCTATTACGAGTTATATGGTGTTAAAATGGGAATTTGACTAGATATTTATGCGTAAATATTGCTTAAGATTATAATACCTTGATTTGTTTTCGTGGAAATTATGTTGTTCTGGATTTAACCTAGACCATCATAGATAATTTGGAAATTTTGATTCTAGAGAATTTTGTAAAGAAGGATCTTAATCTGTATTATCTTGATGATAGATAAGGCATTATAATGCTTAACACATTTCTAAAATGTTATTAGGATTGAACAAGAATTTTGATTCTTGAAATATTTTTCAGATTAAGTGATGACGAGTTGGGCATAGTGAGTAGTAGATTTTGGTTTTTACTATTGTTGATTGAAACAGCAAAAGGTGAGAACCTCCCACTTTAGGTTATTGCTTTATCTAAGCTTACCCATACTTGTTGGAAATCCCTGTAAAGGTTTGTCAATCTAGCACTTCATTTTCTTATTTGTGGTTGTAATAAGCTTCTGCGTGGGTTTTACTATTTCTAAATCATACTCTAAATTGTGATTGAAATTTATCTGTTATCTTATTTGATTACCTCTCTGAGGGTTATCTCTAATGCCGATTCTATTTTCTATCCATTCTGGCATCGAGAACTTCTATCTATTGTCTGCTATTCTAATAATTATCTATCTCGTATCTATACTAGTTGTACTATATTTGTTTCCTTGTTGGCATATCTGCTATTAGCTCTGTGTTTATCGGTCATGCTGGCTTATCTGTATTCCATTTACTTCTTTCTATTACCTTGGTGGTATTTCTGCTTTATTATGTTCTGTAATGTTGATCTAAAGCCAACAGTGTGCTAAGGATTTCTCCCTAGGTATAAGCCGTTATTTCTATTATCTGTACGGTGATTATGTGGGCGAAGAGCCATACTACGTGATCTATTTAGTTATGTAAGGGCATGCTAGGGATTTCTCCCTAGATGCCAACTGTACGCTAGGGATTTCCCCTAGGTATAAGTGATATGCTAAGGATTTCTCCCTAACTATCAGCGATATGCTATATAGTTCCGTATAGGCATCTGCCATATACCAAGTTGTTATGCTTAGGTGAAATATCTGTCTATCTGGTATAAGGTGAATCTGCAATGCATAACTTACAGCGTTTTCTTAGAATGCATATGCTTTGGGTTTGAATTACCTTAATGGTTTTTTTTTGCCTGTAATATGTTCTTATAGCAATAAGGAAAGAGTGTTTCCTATTTTCTTTTCTGTACTGCCTATTTTCTGGATTTGTTATATTCAACTTGATTAAATTATGTTTTATCGAGTTGACTTCTTTCTCAATAAATGCTGCTATTACTTTTACTTATCCCTCACCAAGTTTTTGGACTTACTCCTATATTTCATAATCTCTTAGACAGGGATAACCTTTGATGGATGCTAGATTTAGAACAAAGTGCGTGGTGGTTTTGTAATAGAGCTAATGCTATAGCTAAGTGTGGAACTTGTGACTATTTCGTTTATCTTAAAGATGTTATGATGTGTAAAACATATTTTGAAGGTTATAGTATTAGACAGCATGGATGGCTTGATCTATGAAGGGTTGTAACTTAACTAGTTCCTTGAATCTCTTATGATATATTTATTTTGCAGATTTATCTAGTCTTGTTGAGATGAATTGGTGTTTAACTTTGAGACGTTTGAATTTTATGGGCCATCCATTGAATCGTAACTTTGAGTTTAAGTATGAATCAGAGTAGTGCCTCAACTTAGGTGCTGTCCCAAGGTGTAGTGCTACATATTGTATTTTTTTAATGCAACTATATGTTGATATTTGATTGCATACTATTTTCTTCTTTTTAATAAAGTATAAAATAATATTCATCAACTTTTATGTTTGGAATGATTTTTCTTTTTTCTTTTTAACTTCTCATTTAATAATCTTAAAATTAATTGTTCATAACCTCATGTATATGAGATGTCTTTACAAATTTCACGATTTTAAATATTAAATTTTAAAGTTTTAAATTTAATTTTACTTGATCATTTTTTCAAGTAATAATTAATTTTACTAATCACTTCACCATTTTTTGCGATATATTTATTTTTATGTTGTTATTTCTGATTGTATTTATAATTTAACAATTAAGTTAATATATATAGTAATTTTAGATCTTATTTTTATTTTGAAATTATTTATTTTAGTTAGTAAATAATTTTTATATTTAATAAATATATTCAACTTAATCTAATTAAATTATTTTAGATATGATTATGTTTTAATGTTGTTGAGATATAATTTAAAAATAAAATCATATTTAATTAAGAGATGGATATGATTTTTATTTTTATTTTATAATTATTAAATATGTTTAATTAAATTTGATTAAATTACTTTAGATATGTTGATGATTTTAAATTTTTATTTTTCTAATTCAACTTCAATTAAATGATTATTTAATATTCACAAAAATAATTAATAAAATTATTTAAATTTATTCTGAGTAATTTAAATAATATTGAAGTTAAACCCCTATGTTAAAGTTACAAATAAGTATAGGGATATTTTTGTCTAAAAAATAATCAAAGCAACTTTTGAATGATATTTTTGAGTTTTAATATAAATTTTCAACCGACATCTATAAATTTGTTAAGGATGCTAACAATTCTTCAAATATTTAATTAAATATATGGGGACAAAAAGTAATTTTATTAAACTTATAACTATATTACTAAGTTTATATTACAATGTCATGAGTATTTCAAAATAATTTCAAAATTTCCAACTATATTAAAGTTATACAAGTTGATCAATTTCAAAAACTTTGTGTAAATTAGGTGTGGAAAAGTTTCAATAAATGCATGTTCAAATTGTCCACATCAATATATTATCAATATAGAATATTTTAATTTTTAAAATGAAATTAATTATACATAAAGAATAAAATTTTTAGAATTGATAAACAATTTTACTAAATCCTTTTTGTTCATAAACAATGCCCTAATAAATAATAACAAAGAATAGAATTAAATTTTTAACTCCAATAATAATATGCCATAATTCATCTTATAATGTAAGATAAAAAAATAATTTTTGTATATAATATTTATACAAATAATGGAGGGAGAAGCAAAAATTTGGAGGGAATAAAAAAATAATAGGAGAATTCATTTTGGACGGAAACTTATTTTTTGAAGAAAATATAATATTTAGACCAATTAATTTTTAAGAACAATTTGTTCAAAATCATGAAAGTTAATAATCATTACATTTTATAATATACTTTAAGTTAACACTTTTTTTACACTATATTATACCACGAAAATTATCTTCATTTTAGCAATTTATATAGTTAAACATACACACAAATAACACATAGACATCTGTAAGTTATAAAAATCGTTAACTGGCTAATACAACGATTAAAAAAAGAAATGTAATATTAATAGGTCTAACTTCTGGGACTGTTTTCTTTTCATTAAGTATTATGATAAACTAAATTTCTTTCTTTTCTTTTTCTATGAAGGTATGTAAACTTTAACTACTTAAGGTTTTAGAAATTTTCTAAAAGAATATTGCATTGAATTATAATAAAAAATTAAATTCTTAAGCACCAAAATTTATAAGTCCCAATTATATATTATTTAACTATTTTTACTATAATAGAAAGTTATTTAATAATTTAAAAAATTATATGTCAATTCATCTTGTAATCTAAGATAAAAGAAATTAAGTTTACCATAAATTATTCATCAAAAAAAATGGGGGGACTAAAATTTAGAGGAATAAAAAAAAAATGAAGAGAATTCATTATTATTAGAGGGAATCAAATTTTTGGAAGAAATCAAGTTAAATTATTATGTCAAGCTAATAAAAAAAAATAATTCTTAGCATTTTTTATGGGCCAAATTTTGGAGGAAATACAAAGTTGGAGGAAAATAAAATTGCATTGCCATCCATATTTAGTATATAAATTTATAAATATGTATAAAATAAGAATATATGAAATAATGAGAAATGAGAAACAATGATAAATTTATATATGTATAAAACGAGAAATATATGATAAATCTTCTTTAAAGTTTATTGAAATTTATATATATATGTGTATATATATACTATATATGTATATAAGTATGAGAAATGAGAAATAACGATAAATTTATATATGTATATATGATGAATCTTCTGTAAATTTTATTGAAATATATATGTGTATATATATCTATATATGCATATAAATATGAATAAAAAATTATATTATAAATATTTTTATAAATATTAAATATTATTTAATTTAGAATGAATAAATAGAAAAAAATAGATAAAAATAAAAGTGATTTAGATTTTATTGATAAATTAATATATATGTAAATTATATGTGTGTGTGAATAAGTATAAATAGAGTAGCTAAAAATTTATTTTGGTGAGTTTTGGTATCTTTGTAGTTAATTTCTAAACAATTAGATATTTACCTATAAAAAAATTAAATTAAATAAAAAGTAAACAAATAAGTCATATGAAATATAAGTATAACAATAAAAAATAAATACATAAAAAAGTAAAACATATAAAAAAAATACTATATATGCACATATAGGCAAAATTGTAATTTTTGTCCTATAATTTTACCCCATTTGGTTTTTGATCTTATAAATTGCATAATTACAATTTTAGTTCTATAATTATAAAAAAATTATCAATTTTAGTCCTTTTTTGTTGGAACCAGCAAAAGTTGTAAGAAAAACTGGTGTAGCTTGCTGGATGCATGCCCATTTGGAATTTTTGCCTTCTTGGCAGTTGACGTAACTTGATTAATCAAGAAAAATAACAAAAATGCGAAATAGATATATAATAAAATATGTATGATATTGATGAGGTTGAAAGTGGTTTATAGTGAAAAGGGTGGTGTTTAGGCTAACTCGACCAGGGAGATCAAATAATCTAATTACAATATCCCTCGAGGTCTAAGACCTGCAATAATAATACACGTTAAACTAGTCGACGTGCCCTTGGCAAAGGCACTTTGATGCTTAAGTTAGTTCTGATCGAAAGAGGATAATTGAGCAGAATATTAAGAGCTTATGGTATATTTGGCATTACCTAGAGCATGGCTGGCTATGAGATATTTATAACCTTCTTCTAGTATGTAACATGTCGAAGGTGCCCCTATCAAGTGTGGAGGACTCTAGTCCTTGCCAAGGGGTTAATGATCATTCCAGATCTTGGTACTGTTGTAGGTGGCATCATCTTCTATTTTCTTGAGTGAATAGTATGTCTAAGGGCGTAGCATTTCAAAGGGGGACTAAGGTTGAAAGTGGGTCTGAAATAACACGTGAGAGTACTCCTGAGAGTTCACCAACTAATAGCTCGAGTTCGAGAAGCTCAAGCAGTTTGAGCACATAAAGGGTTATATCTAGGGGTGAAGCTGGCCAAAGTAATTTTCCTACATCCTAAGGTCGATTATTTACTCTAGACCACTAAACAGAAATAATTTCCAAAATATCCCTTGCCAACCTAGTGCGAATTATGGAGATGTACCATATCCCTGAGGAATATGGGTTGTTGGTGCCGAGGGTTCGGGGTAGAATACATCGACCTCGTAGGGGATGCATAATGGTGTTCGATGAAGGGTTGAGGTGCAGTCTTAGGTTTTCTCTTACCCAAGCAATAGTCGATCTGCTGGTGGGTCTAGAAGTTTGTATAACCCAACTGCTCCCCAACTATTTCGCAACCCTTTATAATGTTGCTGTGATGATGCATCTGTACAACCAGTCTATCTCCTTCACCAACTTTTTAAATTTATTCCATTAACCCATGTCGTGGAAGTCGGGTAGCGCAGAGGAGTCCAATTTCTATTACTTAACAGCTCAACCCTATCAAAATTTCTTAGTATCCCCTATTTCTACATATGGTTAAGAGTGGAAAAAATATTTTTTCTATGTTCAAGGGCCAGAGAATTTTTGTTATTCTAAGGGGTTGGTAAATGGGGCCTATAAAGACACTGGGGAACCAGACACCTAGTTGGCCTAACACCTTTATTAGGGATCTGGTCAAATTTAGGCATATGGAAGCCTCAATTCTGATAGAAGAAAGGTGTCTGGTGTTGGCTGGCTTATCGCTGGGTGTACTCGACCTGCTCGCGGGTGATCGACTAAGTAGAAATTCTCATTGATTATGTTAATTGTGATTATTTTTCTTTCTACTCGATTTTATGCCTATTGTTCTATTTGTGTTTGCAGATCGAGAATAGATAATAGCCAGAAGCCAAGGCGAAGCTCAAGCTAGGGCTTTGAGAAATGAAGAATGCCATCAAGTGGCCGCTACTTGATGAGAGGCTCCCAATGTAGAGCCAATCATTTCTACACGATTGACATCGATTCCTACAGTTCCCCAAATAAAAAAAGTGCCCAAGCCCCAATCTGCTTGATGAGAAAGGCCCATGCAAAGCAACCCCACGGGTCGGGGCACAAGATAGATAACCAAGTAGAGAGGCTCCACACAAAAAAGGACAGCAAGTGACAAGGGAAAGCAGAAGACAATAACAGGCTATAACCTATTTGGAAAACATGGTGATGGGGTGCTATTTCTACTCCCTCAATTGCCATCATCTTGTTTTGGGTCCAACCCCACAAATAACATGATTGACTCGACTTTCATCCTTCAAGAGGAGATGACTGGCAATAATGCCTTGAAGTGGATGATCTTGAGGCTCTCTTACCTGACCAATGCAAACTGATGGGCCCTAGTTAAGTTGGGGCTCTCCAGGCATTGGCCTACTACTGTAATATGGTAAGCATGAGGTTGATAATTTCTCATCGAATTTATTTTTTGTATTCATAGTGTGGATTGATTTTTCATGTCATAAGTGGACCAAATGGGCTACAACATCTTCCGCCGATCGGAGTTTGCATTAGCGGATTGAGAAAAACTGCAACGGAAAGGGGAATGGAAACCCTCAAGGTGTAGCTCAAGTCCTCCCAACTTTAGATCGGCCAGCTGACCAAACAAGTGGCTGAGCTTAAGAAACAACTAAAGTCCAAAGATCAGTAGCTAGTCCAAGCAGATGAAGAGAGGAGCCGTATAGACTAAATAATCAAAAAGGCTTATTTGGACCTGTAGGTGAGCTACACCTCTGGTTGAGCGAAAGGTCGCATAGAGGCTACTAAGGAGGCATGGGAGGCGTTCACTCAACATCTCCCCATGATGTGGTGCAAAGCAGTAAAATAGTTTATCTTAAGCTTAGCCCTTTAGGATACGAGCGTGATCATGTCACTTGACAATACTTGCAAGGCATTCCACAGGGCTGTGAAGCAACTCGAGTGCTTGGGTTATGCTTTCCAACCTAACAATAAGAGTAAAATAAACCCTATGCTGAATGATAATTTACAACCTTATCCCAACCCCGAGGAGGGCGGGGTCAATTAGGGCCAGGAGAAGGACACTACGACCCATGTGCTTGATGAGCATTTGATCAAAGCTAAAAAGAAGAAAGCTGAGATCGATGAGAGGTTAAAGCAGTTGGCCAATGAATTTGCATTTGCCAAGGACCTTATTGTCCAGCTTAGGAAAGAATAGGTCGACGTTGCATAGTATATGCTGTGTTCAACTAACTTTATGAGCGATATCTCAGGGTTTTCTCAACCAACCTAAGCCATTTCACCTCTTGCCTGCACACTGCCAGAGCATAACTTAAACTAGCCAGAGGGCGACCAGGCGAGGTCCAGCCAGAGTTGACCTCGAAGCTTGCTATTGCATTAGTTTTGCTGTTTTTATTTATTATTTATTTATTTTGTAGAATTGTAACCAACTTCTTAATGAATGAAGGATGTTTTTCATGTTAATTTTGTCGAACAAAAGAAATCTCTTGAACCTTGTCAAGTGTAACTTTACTATCGCAATAGTATAGGAAATATCTGATAAAATAGTTGGTTATCACAACCTTTATCAAGAAAATCTAACAACACTATTGTCAATTTTATTTATTGTTGACTGACACATGGTTTTGCCAAAATATGCATAGTAATTTATGTTTCACAATTGTGTGGTCGATTCTCATTGTTATATGGTAAACTTATTGATTGACTACTTGGTTGATTGTTTGATTTGTGCTAAAAAGCCTTCGATTTACAGCTTGTAGCTATTTGGGATCGACATCATGGTTAATTTAAGTTTTGGAAACTGATTGAATAGCACAAAACTATTTCTTTGTCGACTACAGGGTCGACTAAGCACTTGAGTGGTAGCATGGGGCAACTTGTTCATCGACTACAAGGTTGACTGAAAACTTTATGGTAGCATGAAGTTGCTTATTGATCGATGGTGGGGTCGACTTTGATCTTAAGTGGCAATGAGAGGATACTTATTTATTAACTATGGGGTAAACTAGGAATTTTATGGTAGTATGAAGCTGTTTATTGGTCAATTGTGGAGTTGATTTGATCTTAAGTAGCAGTAAGAGGTTGCTTATTCATCAACTACAGAGTCAACTAGGAACTTTATAGCAGAATGAAGTCACTTATTGATCGACTGTAGGGTCGACTTTGATCTTAATGCTTGCTAGATATGGTTATGACAATACTTGCAAATGATAACAGTACTATTGAAACTTTATTCAAGTCAGAGAATACAAGGATGATTACAATATAATTTTAAATATAGAATTTTCTTAGGTTGATGGCATTCCAAGAGCAAGGGAGTTCCTCCCCTTCCACATTAGCAAGTTTATAAGCGTTGTGCTTTGATACTTTGATAACAGTGTATGGTCCTTTCCATTTTGAGTCAAGCTTGCCAACATTCCTGGAGATTTCCACCTTCTTACAAATGAGGTCTCTAACCTTAAAATGGCATGGCTTGACTCATTTGTTATAATTTTTGGTCATCCCCAACTTGTAGTGCTGCATTGTGTTATAAGCTTCTTACCTACGCTCGTCAATAGTCTCAAGGTCAAGTTTTCTCTCTTATGTGTTTCTAAATAGATAGAAGTGAATAACTCGAGCTATGTGTTGAATGAGCTCTAAGAGGATGACTGCCTCATAGTTGTAGACAAAACTATAAGAGCTATGACCTATGGCTATTTGGGGGGTTATCTTGTACGCCATACACTTTAAGGAGGTCATCTGCCCTTTTTGAGCCAGTATCATGTATACTGGCTTTTAGATGGTCGAGAATCATTCTGTTGGTTACCTCCATCTGGCTGTTCAATTAAGGATTACCTACTAAAGTGAAGTGCTGGGAGATCCCCAAAACTTTGCACCAACCTCTGGTACTCTTACTCTAGAAGTGAGTGCCATTATCTGAAATAAGGATCTTGGGCAGACCAAAATGGCAGATGATGTTCTTCCATATGAAACTCTTAATGACTGCATCTATTATCTTGGGAACAACCTCAACTTTGACCTATTTGGTAAACTACTCAATTGCGACAATTATGAATTTTTGTTGTCCAGTCAACCTTAGCAACAAGCCTAAAATATCGATGCCCCGCTGGTCAAAAGGCCATGAAATTTGGACATTGATCATTCGCGCTGTGGATTGGTGTGGCAAATTTGAATGGACCTAGCATGATGTACATTTTTGTGCAAAATCCACCAAGCCTTTCAATAATATTGGCTAAAGGTATCTATACCTAATTATTTTGTAGGCCAGGAATCTTCCTCCAGAATGGTTGCCACATATATCTACATGAATGTCTTGTAATACCTCTAGAGCCTAGTTAGAATCCAAGCACCTTAGAGGGGGTCCAAAAATTAACTTCTTATACAACAGACTGTGCTTGTCGCGTGCAAATTTTGTAGCTTGACCTCGAAGGTATCAAACCTCATTCCTATCCTTAGGGATGGTGCCCCAGCTTAGGTAAAGTTTGATTGGGTCCTGCCGAGAAGTTATAATCCCCTTGATGCTTGCTATTAAATTCTCTTTGAAGGGTCTAATTGATGGCCTATCAGCAACCAGAAATATGATCTTTCTATCTCTTGTGCCCCTAGTTGAACTTGTGAATTTTGACAGGGCATTTGCCTGCTCATTCTCAAATCGAGGCACCTGACTGATGGTGAACCTTTTGAATAACTGTTGCATCTTTCTCACTTCGGCTAAGTACTGGCTCATCATTGAATCTTTAGCTTCAAAATTTTAATCAACTTTCTCAGCCACTAGTTGGGAGTCTGTAATGGCAACCAAGTGCTCAAAACCTCAATTGAGCATCATTCTTATTCTAGTGAGAAGGGCCTCATACTCTGCCTCATTATTCATAACTGCATAGTCTAGTTTTATTACAGAATTGTATTCCTCTGCAGTTGGAGAATGAAGAGCAACTCCTACTCCTCCTCTAGATGTAGTCGATGATCCATCGTTGTGTAAAGTCCAATAAAAAAGGGGCTTCACAATTCTTCTCAGGCAAGCCAACTCGCTCAACGATGAAGTCAGCCAGAACTTGTGCTTTGATAGTAGTTCTTGACTGGAAGGTGATGTCAAACTCTTCTAGCTCGATGGCCTATTTGGTTAGTCATCCAAAAAGTTAGGCTTTGACAATACTTATTTCAATGGTTGGTTAGTTAGCACTATAATGGCATGAGACTAAAAGTACAGGCACAACTTTGAAGCTGCAATGATCGAGACCAAGACTGAGCTGATTGATGCTTCAGTGATCGCTAAATATATCTAAAGTACTCCTCTCAGTTCAGCTTTTGCAAGCATAGGGGTGGGATAAGTATTGCTTCAACTCGACCAGCGCTTGACCTCATTGTACACTCCACTGGAAACCCAATTTCTTAGTGTTTCTAAGAATTTTGAAGAAAGGTAAACTCTTATTCGCCAATCTTGCAATGAATCTACCTAGGGCAATAATCTTCCCAACCTACCTCTGAACATCTCTAACTATTCACGAAGGAGTGATGTCGAGAACAACCTAAATTTTCTACAGGTTTGCCTCAATACCCTACTAAATAACCATATGGCCTAAACATTTACCTCTATGGACCTCGAATGTACACTTGTTTGGATTTAGTTTCAGACCAAATGTTCTTAGAATTGCAAAAGTATAATCGAGATCGAGCAAGTGGTATTAAGCCTTTTTCCATCTTTACAATCATATCATCGATGTATATCTCCATTAACTTCCCAATTTCATTTTTGAATATAAAGTTGACCAACCTTTGGTAAGTTGCTTCTACATTTTTCAATCCAAAAGATATGACCAAAATGCAATAGACCTCATTAGGAATAACAAATGAAGTTTTATCCCCAAGAAAGTTTGATGGTAACCTTGAAATGCATCCATCATTCTCAACAACTCACAACCAGTAATGGAATCAACTAATAAATCTAATTGATGCAGGGGGTAAGGATCTTTAGGGCACACTATATTTAAATCTATAAAATTATTACACATTTGCCATTGCCCCTCATTCTTTGAGACGAATATAACATTACAAAGTCAATAAGGATATTGAATTTCTATAATATAACCTGCACATAGGAGTTTTCTGACCTCCTCCTTAATGATTTGAGTTTTTTCGGCATTGAATGTCCTTATCTTTTGTCTAATCGATTTTTCTGAGGGGTCAACATTAAGGTAGTGCACGATCACATTAGGGTCTATTCCTTGGAGGTCAGATACTTTCCATGCAAAGACATCAATATTCCTCCTCAAGAAGTCAACCATAAGATATTCTAGGTGGGGGCCCATGTCTGTCCTAATATGAGTTATCTTGTTGGGGTTTCCCTATTCAAGCTCAATAGCTTTAAATTCCCCGACGGACTCCACCCTGGTATCTTCTAATTTTCTCTTTTTGTT
>JACGDI010005532.1:538891-581213 GCA_014898725.1 Jacaranda copaia
TCCTTAAATAGATGAGTGTTCCTCATGGACGAGTTTCTTTCCTTTGTTCTCTCTTCTATGGCTAATCGACCTTTCTCTATAGGGATTTCAATTAGTTTTACCCCCTTCGACTTGTATGTCCATGGACATATATTTCTTGAAATGGCCTTATCTGAGTAGCCTCTGAATCTCATCCTAGAGTTTGAAGCACTTATCCGTGTCACGCCCCTTCTGTTTGTAGAAATGGCAATACTTCTTAAATTTTTTCATTGCCTCAGCCATCATTAGTTTTCTCAATATTTTGAGGAGATTATCATGTTGAATGGCATACAAGATCTCTCCCCTCAGAATGTTTTGGGATTTGTAGTCATGGAAATATTTTATTAGAGATCAATCTCTTTATCTATGCTTTTGGTCATCTCTCTCTTTTTTCTTTTTGTCGACCTCGAATGATCCGAACTTGAGTTTGTTTATCTCCTCCTGAGCTATGTATCTCTCAACTAGGTTGATTAGTTCCTTTATCGACCTAGGGTGTTCACGCACTAATGTATTGGCACATTCCTTGTGTCTAAATCCCAAGAATAGTATTTCAATTAAAAATTCGATCCTAGGGTTATCTATCTTGAGGACCTCCATGTTGAACCTCATAAAATAGTCACAGAGGGATTCTCTCTCACTCTATTTAACAATATGGAGGTGGGTGTGGGGGAGTTGCCTTTCTCCTACTTGTGAATTGGTGTAAAAATTTATAGCACAGTTAGTTATAAGAGTATATTGATGAGGGCTCGAGCTTCACAAACCAGTTAAGCACAATGCCCTGGAAAGTGGTTACCAGTATCTTGGCATAGATATATCCATTATGTTCATGTAGCTGCATCATGTGCTCAAACTACATCAAATGCTCATTGGGATCTATTGAGCCATCGTATCTCGGTAATCCTAGTGGGGCTTTGGCATTAACAATAATGCACTCGTCGATAATTGCTTTGATAAATGAGGAGCCTCTTTCTTGATGAGACCTCTGGGAGTTCTCTGAATTGGGTGCTCTATCAGTATTTCTCCTTGAGATCTTGTTGGGCACGAATTCAATTGTTAGACTTGATGGGAAACTTCTTCCAATTCATCTTGATCAGCCTGAGTGACATTTCGATTGAGACATGGCCTTGCATGCTCAGCCTTATCACACTGTAGGGCTTGAATAGGTAGGGTCATGAGGTCTATATATTCTTCTATATCATCACAGTAGTCACACTTGGAACGTTTGACCTTATCACATTTTGGGGCTTGATTAGGTCGAACATGATCAATGGAGTAAGCGATCTCCTCCCTCGACTCCAGTTACCTCTTTTTCTCCTAAGGGCATCTGGGATTGGCTTCACATCGAGTTGGTGGCCTCTTGAACACTTGGCGACCATAGTTATCCTTGGGGGGCCTATCTTCTAGTAGAGGTGATTACGGGGTGGCACTACCAGCCGAGGCTAGCATGGTAGTGTGCTTATTAAGTGCAACAAGCATTTAGGCTGAGATTTGAGCAAAGATTTCCTTGCTTATCAACTGCATCAATTGGGGCATAATTAATATCATAACATGCTCCTGAGGGGCAATGAGGCCTAGAGCAAGTATATCTAGCTGGGGTGATAGGGGAGATGGGGATGTGGATCTCCTTTTCTACTCCCTTTTTGACACAACCCTATGTGTGTTCACCATTTTATTTCATTGCAATCTCAAAGGTTTCCCACAGACTGTGCCAAAATGATGAGGTTGAAAGTCATTCATAGTAAAAAGGATAGTGTTTAGGCTAACTCAACTAGGGAGGTTGAATGATCCAATTGCAATATCCCTCAAGATTTGAGATCTACAACAACATATTAAACTAGCTGAATTGCCCCAGACGAAGGCACTCTGATACTCAAGTTAATTCTAGTTGAAAGAGGATAATCGAGCAGAATATTAAGAGCTTATGGTGTATTAAGTGTGGCTAGCTATGAGGCATTTATAGCCTTCTCCTGGTGTGTAGCATGCTGAAGGTGCCTCTATCAGGTGCAAAGGGCTTTATCCTTGCCATGTGGTAATGGGCATTCCAGATCCCAATATTATCTAGGTGGCATCATCTTTTATTTTTCAGGGTGAATAGCATTCTAGGTAGGTGCCTCCCTGTCAAAGAAGGTGACAGGGTTGGTGGCAGAAACTATACTGATTGTTACGCGCCATTAATGCGGAGGCATTCAACTTGTCAAAACATTAAATGTGGCAAGGGTATGAGTTAGCATCGGCATGAGCTTCCTGCTTGATTACAGCCAAACAAATATGGGCAGTTGACTAGAGAGATGGTTGAATAGGTTGATTGGCTTGAAGTCTTCTGTTAAATGTAGTCGAGAACAGCATGCTCAACCATACGATTTTCATCGATTGGTCTAGCTTATATGGACCCAGAACTGATGTTGGGCCGTGTATGTTAAGTGGGCCTTATTGTGGGTCTGTTAGGTTATCCTATATTAGATATATATTTATGATATTTATCATATACCATGTGTATGATATATATTTATATATACACATATTTCTAAATATATGCATTTATCTAAACATATGTATTTATATAAACATACATATATATAGATATATATAATAAAATATCTATGATATATATTTATGATATTTATCATATATCTTGTATATGATATATATTTATGCATACACATATATTTAAATATATACATTTATCTAAATATATGTATTTATATACATACATATATATATTATATACATGCCCCCACCTCAAAGTTCATACCCCCTAACAACCATTGGGCTTCCATGGTCGTGAGCCAAGCAGTTAGCAGCCGATAAGCCCACTTGGATCTGGCTTCAGCCATGGCCATGGTTGACTAGGTAGCCATAGCCATGGCTAGGGGCCGTCTACTTAGATCTGGCTAGGTGGCGGCCATGGTGGCTACCCAAGGTGGGGATGCGGTGGGGGGATGTATCATTTTCTCTTCTTCTTTTTTTTTTTCCAAATTTTCATTTTTAATTTATTTTTTTAATTTAAATATAATTTAAATTATTTTAACAAAGTAATTTTTATTTTTTAATTAGTAGATAATTATAAATTTTATATAAATATTTTTTTATATATGTGTATATTTTTAAATTCAAAATTGTGCCAACTAAGGGAGTTAAAAGAATATTGTTAATAGGGTAGGTTAATTTTTTTTAATTAGTAAATAAATATAAATTATATATAAATATATATGTGTATTTTTAAATTCAAAGTTGTGCCAACTAAGTGAGTTCTTAGTTGAAAAGAATACTATTCATATAGTAGATTAATTTTTTTATCTTTTAATTAGTAAAAAATTATAAATTATATATAAGTATATATATGTTTATATAAATATTTGGGCATATATATATATATGCGTATATTTTTAAAATCAAAGTTGTGCCAACCAATCGAGTTAAAAGAATATTGTTAATATGGTTGATTAAATTTTTTTATTTTTTAATTAGTAAGTAATTATAGATTATATATATAAATATATGTGTATATGTGTGTATGTTTGTTTATATTTTGGAGGAGATATTTTTTACTGTAAATATCAAATCAATGCTTTTTTGTTAGATTTGTTTTGGTGCAAATAGAATTAAGTGATTATAATAAAATATATATGATATATATAGTATATGTATGTATATATTGAAAAATAGGGAAGTTTCGGGGATAATGAAAGATAGTAGAGGGTATTTTGGAAGAAAAATTTTGTGTGTTGGAGGGAAAATGATGATATGTAATATATAAATATATATAATAGATTTGTATACATATGTGTGTACATATAAATTATATAATATATTTGGAATTATAAAAAAAAAGGCATGTATGTTGCCAACTAAGCAAGAAAAAGACAACAAATGCCTCTAGGTAATCCAATGTGGCAAAAAACTCCAAGCTGCTGCACACCCAACGAGCCATGTTAGCTTTTCCAACGAAAAAAGGATGAAAAATGATAATTTTTTAATATTTATAGGACTAGAATTGCAATTATGCAACTTATAGGACTAAAAACCAAATGAGGTAAAACTATGGAACAAAAATTGCAATTTTGCTTGCACATATACATATTCAAATATAGCTATATATACACATAAAGGTACATCTATAAGATGAACATAACACCCCATCAATGTGGCAATTGAGCTTTCTATTGGGCTAGGTGTAGCTAATTTGAAGGGGGCAAGTGCAATTTGGGTTTTCTTAATATTCATACTCTATTTAATTATAAAATTTGTTAAACTAATTAATGGTTTGATATGTAGATTTAAGTAGATCCAAATAAAGAATAATTTTGTCTTTTACATTTTAGATATTTAATTTTATTTTTAATTTTTTTAACCATGGTGAAGGGTGACATGGGCATATAGAGAGGTGCCAATTTTTGGAGGAAATTTTTAATTGTGATGACATGTGATATTAATAATTAAATTATTTTTTACACTCTAAATTAAATTAATTTATGGAGGGAATAAAATTTTGAAGAAAGAAACTTTGGAGCAAATTTTCTATTTCAATATATGTTTCATCTCCTATTCCAATGTGATGTATATATGCCAAGTGTATTTCGTTATCAATCAATTATTTTTATAAGAAAATATTTAATATATGTATCATATATTTATATAATGGAATAGGAGACGAAACATATATTAGAATAGAAAATTTAAACTGATATAAAATATAACATATAGCTATACATATAATAACAAAATAGGATAATACTTTTCTTGTAATTAATCATTTTATTCCACAAAGTTATACCTTACCGTCATTTCATACAATACTTGAGTTTTTAGGGTCCAATTGTTTCATTTCCACACCCTATTTTCACATTTTTACTGTGTAAAAATAAAAATATATAACTTTTTATATATTTTCACCTGACATTATTTTTATTTTTATTTTCGAAATATATTCTCAAATAACTTATATATCTTGTCTCTCTATTTTATTATTTCTATCTCTCTCCTCCTACAACCTACTAGATCCAACATAATCATTATATTTTCAATATTCTATCCAAATACAAACTCATTTTCAACTCATTTTTACTAACTAACTTTTTAAATTTTGAAAATAATGAAAATGAAAACTAAAAATGAAAATAAAACCAAATGGGCCTTAATGACTTCATACAATGCAATATAGGTATTTTTTTTTATGAAATAAAATAACAATAGCAACTTAATTAAGAGAAGCAACAACTTCGTCGACAAATGCTTATACCACTACAAGAAATTATTCTTTCACCAATAGAAAAATCCATCATAGTTTTATTAAATCACAAAATATGATTTTATGATGGATTTATTCCATCATAGATTCATTAGCAAATGCCTCATCACTGATTTGTGTGATAAAAACAAAGTGCATTACCAAATTAATATTGTGATAGAATTTTCATCACAGATTTAAAAAAATTCCATCACAAAAGCATGTTTAAAATTTTGAAATTTGTGACACACTATCCTGGTGATGGACTTTTCCATCACTGAGTTGATCACTAAATTAAAGAATAAATTCTTATATGTGACAAACTTAATATAAAATCCATCATTAAATTTGTCATTAAACAAACTTAAATCTCAATCACGTCACAATGCCATGCAACTTCCATCACAAATTACCAAAAAAATAAATAATAAATTTAAAAAAATATCACATCATCCTTATTAGTACCTAAATGCAACTTAAATCATATCCACAAAAATATTAAAGCAACACTAAAATCAACCACAAAATATGATGATAAAACAAAGTTTATTTAGTAAAAAAGAAACCAATCTACAATATCCAAAACTCAACATCCTTAACTAACAATTGATAATATCCAAGATCATTAGCACTCAAATGAATTTATTTGAAAAAATATAGTCACATAAAGGAAATAATAGCAAATCTTAGCGTCCCTTTTCTGTTTCCCCACCAATAGAGATATGTGGCTCATTGATTTCGAAACCATTGCATTTTTCAAATTTTGAAATCTTACCTTTTGTTAAAAATCACAAATACCAGCTTGAACTAAATTTGGGATTTATTGCTTTGCTACAACTAGTTCAGACTAAGCTGACGCTAAATTTGATCGAGATATGGCCAAATCAAACTGGACATCTTGCACTTGTTGGCGTAGTTCTTCTTTCCTTTGCATAGCATCCTCCAACCGCTTAGTTGCACCCTCGGCCACTTTTCTAGCATCCTCTAATTCCTTTTTCAATTCATCATTTGCTAAATTTATGGTTTGTGGCTGAATTATTACCCTATGTCTTGTGGTAGAAATGGAAAACTAAGAATTTCACTAGCATGTTGGCAAGTGCCAAACCCACATACTCGACCCTTTGATGGTTCACCTGCTGCCTTCATCCATTTCTCAGCATCAAGCCTAGGATGTTTTGATAAATCTAAACCATATTGTGCAATCATATCCCCACTATATACCTCCTTAACAAAATGAAAAGAATGAATATTTATCCAAGTTAGAAAAACAAGTGCATATCAAAGAAAGAAAAAGCTTAGCAAAATCTTACCTTTAACTGAAACATCACAAACACACACATACATGAGTAGATGTAGTTGATTACACAACTATTTTTTCTGTCTATAATTGGTAGTTCTGGTGGTTCAAATTCTAGTATAACTAATGTAGAAAACTAAAATCAACTAAAATAGATAAACAATGGAACTTCTACTTCTTATTATTGTACGAACATAGTGAATATTATTCAACATGAGTAAGAAAATAAATAGATACAGATTTGGCTCCTTTTAGTTGGCAGTGTAGGATCCTTTTTCAAAAGGTCAACTTATTAGCATCAAGTGACCTGAATAAATATCTGAAGTTCTTTAATTTGCTTGCCAAAATTTGATGAAATTCCTGTAAGATATTAACACTAACCTCAACTAATTAAAGCTAACTAACTAACAATTATAACTAAATAACAACAACTACACCTATTGCCTTTCAAAATTTTTAATAATTCCATTATAAAGTTATTTTCCATAGATTTTCAAATATTGCAACTGGACAATGACAACAGACATTGCTTCCACTATATATGCAATAGTTTCTATAAATATAATGACAACTATAAAATGTAATACAGACGTAATGGATAGAGGAGCACGTTGACTGAAATGCCAGATCAAATGTAACCTTTAAGATATTTACCACATGATAAACAATTATTGTGGTCTATGCATGAGAATAGATTGGATCAAATGGAAATAACCTACCCAATAAACATGTAAGGCATAATTTTTACTAGGCTAAGGACGGTTAAAGGAATGTTCGAGTTACAACATGCCATAAGTTTCTCTACTAGTAACCTCCTTTTGCTGGAGATTTGGGAAAAAACGTTAGAGACAAAAAATATAATTCCAATGGATGCAAAAGTAGGTATGGGCAAATTTGGGATTTCAGTCAAAGAAACTTCAATCTAGTATAATTTTTTCCAAGATCTCCACAACGTGGCATTAATGCCTAAAATCCTTAACAATTATAGCTATGAAGGATAAATAAAAAAGTTTAACAAAAGTTTAGGAAGTTACTTAGCCCAAGTAGAAAAAATAAAAGAAACTTACATAAACATTCTTCAGTCTTTTATTTACAAATTCACCCTTTGCTCTTTGTGTCTTTTGAGTGCGCTCAAAAAGCTCCAGCTGAGTAGGGTAGATAACCTTAACTTTGAGTTCTAAAATTTCTGCCATTCTGGAAAGATGAATAAAATAAGGGTTTGGAGGGGAAGATAGGAATGGAAGATTAGCTATGCATAAGAGAGTTGAACATAAGATATCTGCCAATGTGACAGCAACAAAAGCAGCTATAAAAATGTTCCAATTCCATTCTCTTTTTTATTGGGTCCATATGTTGGGTTTCCCATTGAGAGAAACTTGGGTCCTGATAATTTTATATGTCATTGACTACCATTAGTGATATATATATGCTATGTTTGCTAATCTTATGAAAATATAACAAAATAAAAATTATCATCATGTAATATATATATATATATAATTATTACCAATTTTTACATTATCAAGTAATATTTTATCACTAATTCTAACTAGAAACTTGGTTACTAGGTCCATGCATATGTTAACTTTATATATATATTCTGAAACACAAACAGAATGGAGTGTTTTATCAATTATGCTTGGTTTCGTGAAGAAATCAAGTTGCATAACAAGTTAGAACTCTACCAAAATTTTTATAAGTGCTATTGCAAATTTTCCTTTATTATTTTTTGGAAATTAGAAAAACATCAACATATTGATGCATAAACAACAGATTTAGTCAAATTATATTTCTATTCAAAACCACATAAGAAACATTTTCCAGGTCATAAGCAAAGGCAGAAAGGCATTTCTCAGGGATAGATGATCAGACCAAGCAAAACTAATTATCAAGTACCCAGGATGGGATTGACTTGCAAAATAAACTTTTTACACAAGAATAAAATGCAAAGTAACAATCTTATTGAATCCTTCCTCCTTTTAAATGTATAATAATCTAGAGGAAATCGCGAGTTATATATAACGAAATTAATTTTCTTGCAGTTGATTTAAGTTTATAGATGCAAAATATTATATGAATAAAAATTATATGAAACCACTATGGCAGTCCATCCATGCACCAGTCTCAATATTTTTCAACTTGGAGAGAAAGAAGAATATCACTTCAACACTGGAATAACTTGACAAATCAAAAGGTTATATAGTGTAAAGGCCAAGATGTGGTCCTAATTCTGTAGGAATTATAAGGGGGATTTATTATTGACATCAACTTACCATTTTATTTATGACAACAGAGTGGCATGTGAATTAATAGTGATATAATAGTTGGAGTGGTTGAAATAGTAAATGAGAGTCCGTAAAACTGATTGTTCTAGCAAAGGCAAAATACCATGATGTTAAAGCTAAAGTAGACGACTATGAGTCCTCTGGCTAAGAAAAGAAAATAGAATGGTATTATACATGTATAAAACCACCAAGTTGAGGTACAATATCATGTTTCGTTCTAATTTTTCTATTTAAGATTTTATTCATTTTAAATAGAGTTTAACAATTTACTTTTTCTTCATGTGATTTCCACTAATAGCTGAAAAGAAAAGTTTTTTGAATAATTTCACCATACTTTATTACTTTTACATATTTCCTCTCTCAAGTGGAATGGGAAATGTTCAAGGATTGACTATTTTAAGTGACTACTCCTTTCTTTTATGTATCATCCATCTATAAAGAATAAGAGCAACACAACAACAACATGGAAGAAAAATGTATACATTATATATATGTCACAGCTAATATTAAGTAATTAATGAAATTATAATAAATAATAAAGAAATAAATCTTAAAAATTTCAAATTTGGTCAAAGTTGGGCATTTGCGGTGAAAGATTGTTCTTTTTATATGGGCCTAATTGCCAACCTTATCCTTCCTTTTTCTCCATTCCATCATTAATTGTGAAAAGTTAATTAACTGTATATGAAAAGAGAAAAAAACACAACTAATGTTCTATAGCTTCTTAATAATAGTATATATGTATGTATGTACTTTATAAATCAGCAAAAAATTGCTATCCTCATTCAACTATTTGGTCCTTAATGAAAATAATTATTACCTACCATCCTTACATATCAAAAATGGTCAACCAATAGGATTCGAAGGTGCATGAGTTCCATGATTAGGTCCCTTGGGTGGAACAGTGGATACGAGTTACCATTGTTTGCATCTATTTCAAATACCATATCTACATATTTTGAAAGAAAGACTACTCCATTAGCATCTATAGATAAGCTACTAGAAGGCCCTTGGCCTTGCTCTCATCCCAATCCCTACCCTTGCTTTAGGATCGTCCCTTGACCTCTAGTGCCAAATGCCTTTTCTCTACCGATCATCCTAGATCATAAGAAAATTATGTTAGACATATATTGCCCTCAATTTTGTATTCCCCCAATAAGAAAAATGCTATTCTTCAAGCGGTAATTTAATCAATACAACTTTAGCTACGTAGAACAGAATTGAGTTACCTAAATCCACATGTAGAAAGTTGCTTTCAATGTGGTCAAATTATATTTATTTCTTTCCATCTATCACAAACTTTTGTTCTTCTGTAACCTTATGACACTTCTAGCTTCAAAATAGGCAACTTTATATAACGGATCAATACCCTATAAAGGCAACAAAAAATAAAAAGACTCTAACAGTACTAAGAACTTCTCTAAACTAATTAAACTGTTGCATATGGCCAATCACAACAAGTGGATAATCTACAAAACCTTTAAGTTGACAAACGGATTTATGTAACAAAATCTTCACTCAAAGTTCTAAAATAAAGAAAAGCAAGATTTTCTCAATCCATTAGAACATGCATAGGTCCTTACACTTTTCAAGTTACATATTTTTAGTCAAATCTTTCCTACTTGGAAGTCACTATCCTCCAAACTAAGAGAAAAGCCCTCTTACTATCTTAATCCATCCCATCATACTATACTCCTCTATGTTTGAAGCTCCACAAATGAAGGAAACATTATATTATTTCAACATCTCACTTGTGTATTTCACCAAATTTATTCATAACAAATTTTATATGAGTGTGAGAATCTTTGCTTAGTTTCGACCAAATAATTGGATTGGATTAGATTTATTAATCATTTTCAAAGATAAGTATAAAAATGCCTAAATGTCGGACATCGGTATGCTAAGCATGCTAATATTTATTTTAGGTGGATACTACCACAAAATAAGTCCTATGAACTTTGACCGCATGAACTTTACTAGAAAAGTGCAAACAACTGCCGTAGATACAAAAGGGCTATCCATATCTAATGATCTATAAGTAAATAACCTATGTCTCTCCTATATATGGCACACCTTAAATGGAATACACGGAGGAAGGGTAATTACTTTGAATATCTATTTTGCAGGCATGAAAATCAACCCATAAATTAATTGAAGAATTAAGAAATAATTCATCCAACAACCTTCTGCGTTTTGAGTTCTGACTCAACATATATTTTGTGAGCTACAAACAAGACACTGAACAAAGTCATCTTAAAGATGTAATAAAGTGCATCCTTCCATATATATTCACCACTTCCAGTTGTTAGGTGAATTAGGAATAAGGATTATAGAACTCAAGAATGTTCAAAGCGTTTGCTAAGGCAACATATTAGAGAATTAAACCTAGCACTGAAGTAGGCTTGGAAGAATGTTGCTCTCCTAAATCAGATGCTTTAGGAGACTTAGACAAATGAACCTAAGCAAAGTCACTTGTTTAAACATTATTACAACTTGTTATAAAATGTCTCAAAATGTAAAAAAATTAAGATTATTGATCAATTACACATAATCAGTTGGAGTTTGATTTAATAAATACCAAAATAAGCATTAAAAAAATCACCAAAAATAGCTAGATTTACAAGAAATCATGACAAGTAGCTTGATTCACTGCAAATTGCCAAAAGTGGCTGATTAAAGTTACCTCAAATTGGTATCATTTTAGAAATTTTATATATTTCAATTACTCTCCAATAACCTATTCTTGGAGCCTGAAATATGCAATACCAAAAAAAAAATTAGAAAATCAAGTGAATGAGAGAGAAAAGAAAGGAGAAAGAATAACTAGATTTGAACTTGCGATTACTTTGCATGCCAAATGCACTGATGGAGTAGAATTTAAGGGGATGAATAATGCAAAGTGAAGCAGAAAGAAAAAAGAAAGGTAGTGAAAGGAATGGTTTCAGCGAAAGAAATGGACTGGGATGCTGGGTTTTGGTGATATTCACAGTTAAGTAAAATCAAGTGTACAAAGTTGGTAATAGTTCCTTCTCAGCTTGAATGGTCGAGTCATGAAATTTTAATCTCAAGGTTGCAGGTGCAATTCCTAGCTTATGCAAGGGTAGGTTTTTTTCTTTCTTAAATGTGTTTTTGGATAACTTTAGATCAATGATGATAAATCCATTACTAATTTTATAGATTCTAATTTAAGCTCACAAGTTTGAATCCTTTGAATTGTACAAATTATTATTTTTTTATTAATTTACAATATAGTGATGATAAATCTCATCAACAATTTTACTAATTTTGAATCAATGATGGTAAGTTCCATCACTAACACTTAAGTATATAAATTCATGTTAGATTTTTATTTAAGGGAAAAATTATTATAAAAGTTCATCACAAATTCATCACAAGTGTCTTCACTAAAATATATATTTTTTCTCTTTTTTATATTTGTTAGTAATTCATCACAATTATATTCTATTTGTGATGGACTTCTATCCATCACAAATTATTTGTTAATGAAGGGATGTTTTCTTGTAGTGTACTAATAATTTTTTTCATAAAGAAATGCTTCTAATAATAAAATTATTTTCAAATTAAATTAATTATTAATTTTTTTGTACATGAATCCCAGCTTGCTCTCATAAAGCTCAAGCTCCAGTTGATTTAAATAATCATGCCTACACTCAAAAGCTCAACTTGTTTACATCTCTTACCATATATTTTTGAGTATGATACCAATATCCTTCCAACTTATACTCTTAACTTGATTTTGATCTTCTATTTCATTTTCTATTCCATCTCCTATTCAATTTCATAAATGTATGACACGTGTATTAAATATTTTCTTATAAAAATAGTTAATTGAGAATTAAATACACTTGGCATAAATACAACAAGTGACAATGGGAGATGGAATAAGGAATGGAATAGAGAATCCAAAGTGCACTTCGATTTTGATCTTCTATTTCATTCTTCACTTCGTTTCACCTTTGTGTAAAATAAATGTGGCATGCAAAATACTTAACTTGTTCATTAATTGATGGATTTATCTTTAACTATTTAATTTATGTCACACCCCAAATCGAGGACATAACACGGTAGTGCCCCTAAGCCCAAAGACTTTGAAACACTAAGCCTCAAATTCAATAGAGCTTGCTAATTTCTCACAAATTTTATTTAAATAATCTAAAAAAAATAGATTTTCACAAATGAATAATTAAATACTTGTCTTACAATCAAACTCGATTACCCAAAACTTCAAAGAAAATTTCCTAATCAACTTAAACATCATATAAAACCTATATAAAAAAAAATACCACTCTCTTGGCACCATTCCCAATACTGTGTATCTTCCTCATCCTGAACTAAGTTATCTGCAAAATGGTGAATTGATATCTTATGAGCAACACTTCGCCCAGTAAAGAAATCTCATTTTCCTCCTACAGGATTTTAGCATGTATAAATATCAAATAAAAGAAAGAAATCATTGAAGACAAACATATTTGATTTCGATTTCTTTTTTTTAAAGACCTATTCAATGTAAATATTCAAGAGTCAACTTATCAGGAAAATTTTAGGGCATACTTCTAGAGTAATTTAGAACAAAAGTTACACAACTTATTAGAAACTTTCAATTCATTAATTAACCATGCTCATGAACCTTCGGGATTCTAATTGGTTATCTTGGTAAACATCATAACCACAACGCTGTTAAGTGGCCTTGGAATTCTTAACTATAATGCTTTTAAGTGGCTTTGGAATTCTTAACTACAACGCTGTTAAAAGGCTTAGAAAATCTTAACTACAATGCCGTTAAGAGGCTTCAAAAATTTTAACTACAACACTGTTAAGTGACTTCAGAAACATTTTGCTACTATATCCCCATAGTATAGTTACGAAACTCATTCCTACCAATAGTTTCTCAATTATTCAGAGCATAGATCTTTTTTTTTTTTTTGAAAAGAAAGTACTATATCTTGTGCAAGTATTCAGAAAGATTTTATTTCACATGCTCAAAGCCTAAAATATAAGCTTTATGCATATAGAAAAGTCTTATAAATAGTTAAATATTTGTAGATGGAAAATTCCACAATAAATACCATTATATCTAAAAGTGCAATAAAAAGCGCATTTCAGTTATATTTGATGCATAAATCATTTGTGTAGGAAATATTTTCAATAGAAAAGAATAGGATTTACTTACATCAAAATCTTAAAACCCAAAGTTTTCTCAGATTTGATCTACTGCTTAAGCCTTTTCCACTAATTCTATGACAGAAAAATAGGATGTTAGTACATCATAGTGAAATTTCCTATATATATTTAAAGAATAAATAGAAAAATAGGTATCTTCTTACCTCTAAGTATGGCTTCTTTATTTCCTACTGTATTGTTATTTATACTACTAGGCTAGGTATTTTAGATAAACTAGAATTCATATCTTATTAAGATAAGAAGGACACTCTAATCCTAACTCCTCATATTTGAACAGATCCCAATCCCAGATAATGGTAACTCAATGATGTGAAGATAATTCAAAAATCCTAACCTTATCAAGATTAGGTACTAAATATCTTAAAATTTTTAACTTATCAGGATTGAACAATTATTGTGATTCCCAAGTTCATGACTACATATCCAAAATCCTAAATTTTTTTAATGATTTAATAATTCTGGATTTTATCTAGCTATTACCATAATTTAGTAATTAAACAATAAGGAAATCTATAATGAATTTTCACATGAAAATATAGTAGTAACAAAAAAAAGGCCCTAAGATTTCATATCACCTATATTTATATGGTTTTAGCTAACCAATATGACTAGATACCTTATGGGGGTCAAAAACTATCCAAATAGAGTTTTAAAATGGTGGAAAAACCTCTAGAATTATCCTTCTATCCGTAAATTCGAAAATTCCATGAAAATAAATTTTTGTCATTTTTAACTTGATAATCATGGACCTAAATCCATAATTCTTTCATAATAATATGTGGGCTTATTTTCTACGCTACTTATGGGCTTAATTATAACCTAAAATAAATTAAATATATTGGGATTAATAGATCTAACAAGATATGGACCAAATATTAATAATTCTTTCATTATAAAAATATAATCAGGGCCTATATTATATTGCCAATTCCCAAAAGATATCCAATCTTCTAAACATAAGTTGTTTATCTCTAATGTTTATTCACATACGATTCATATAATTATGGCCCAAGTCCAATAACCTTCAATGAAAGACTAATTTTTAGCTCCAAATTTGATATCCATAGAGCGGCTAACTTAATTGTTAATATAAAACTCAATAAATAATGTTCCATCAAATAATTGACCTAATAAATTATACATCTTTAATCACCACCTAGCAATCCTAAAAATCTAAAATCTATATCCTTGGAATTGCAAATAAAATCAAAGTGAGTACCTAAAGTTGGATCCTTAACAACTCCATAAGAAAGAATTTAATTTATATCCCACATTTACTTTCAATTAAAATTTCTTAAATATTGTTAATTGAGTTCCAAAATAAATTAGATGCTCAAATTTTAAGAGAAAAGCAATTCAAGAATATCAGTGAAGATCAAAATTAATTGATATTACTCCATTATTCCTAACATTCGATATCATATGTATATATATTTTTTATTCTAGATCATGTAATATCAAAGTCTATTCTTAATGAAATTCGAGTACTTCAAGAGATATAATTAATAAAACTTCTAAGATAAACTATAATCATGCATCTAAAGACTTGGGGTATAACATTCTACCCTCCTTACAAAATGTTTTGTCCTCAAAATTTTAGACTTCTCATATTTCAATATAATCCCTAGGTTTGTAAGTAACTCCTTCTGTGATATGCTTCTAACTTTCTTTCTAGAGACCTAATTGATGTGATTCTTGCAATATTGAAAACCTATGCGAGAGACCAAAAACATTTATGTTAACACCTTTGTCCAAGTAAGTCAATAACAAGGAATAAAAATCGAGTCCAAGATTCATAAGTATCACAAAAATTCAAATCCACATCTAAGAAGTCTTAAATTTGACATATCTTAGTATTCTAGCCATAACCTTTTCCATGTATATCAGATTAGAGTGATTCTATTGGCTATAGAAACCTAATAGATAGATCTACAAATTTTATGTTGATAACTTTTCTTAAATAAAGACATAAAAAGCATCACATGTATCTACTCTAGCTAAATCAAAGTTTATATTCTCTACCATGACCATTTTAAGGTTTTGGTCTAACTGTTTCCATCTATATTGGATGAAGGTGATTCAAATAGTTATAGAAACCTAAGATACATATCTACAATTACTTTTTTGATCATATTGCCTAGTTAAATCATAATCAAATAGTAAAACTCATCACAATATTTTGTTCGAGAATAACTGAAGTCCTGTATTTTCTGAATTGCCACACTGTATTATTTTAGTCATAAATTTCACCCTATGTATCGGATTGAAGTGATTCAAATGGCTATAAAACCTAAGAGAAAGATTGTCAGTTTTGATTTTGATTATATTTTCCAAGTTAAATTAGAACCTAGTAATAAAATTTATCACAATATTCTATCTTGGGAAAATCGGAGCCCAGTATTTTCTGTCTTGCCACAGCTTTGTATTTTAGTCATAACTTTCTCCTTATATATCAGATTGAAGTGATTCAGATGGTCATAAATACCTAAGAGGTACAATTACAAATATTATGTTGATCTAATTGTTAGATTTTTTCTAGATCAAGTAGTTGAAGAGTCAAAAATGTTTATTTTTGAAAAATCAAAATCCTGTATTTCCAGACTTGTCACATCTTAATATTTTGATCATAACATTCTTTATATAAATCGGATTGAGGTGATTCATCCAGAAATAGAAACCTAAGAAATAGGCCTAAAATTAATATATTGATTATTTTGCTTAATTCTATGGGAAAGATGTAGTAAAGGTGTCACTAATATCCATTTTTGGGAAATCAAAGTCTTGTATCTTCTAACTTGACACATCTTATTATTTTGGTCATAACTTATATCATATAAATCAAATCGAGGTGATTAAAGTGGATACAAACACCTAAAGATAGACCCAAAATTCTTGTGTTTGGTACCTTTCCTGATTCAATCAATAACTATGAGAAAAATCCATTAGAAAATTGGGTCATGTAAAACTAAGATCCTAGAAGAGCATACTTTCATGTAGCATTCCTTTCTCAAACCCACCTTGTTGTCCTCTATACCAAAGTATATCCCAAAACTTCTAATTCTCAACTTAAGATCCTGTGCTCTAAATTTACCCAAGAAAAAAAATTCAAACCTATATCTTAGTCTAAAATCGTGACCTAAGCTCTGATACCACTTGTGTCATGCCATAAATCCAGGACATAACAAGGTAGTGCCCCTAAGTCTAAAGACTTAGATTCAACAGAACTTGCTAAATTACCACAAATTTTATTTAAATAATCAAAACAAAATAAATCATCTCAAATGCATAATTAAATACTTGTCTTACAATCAAACTCAATTACCTAAAACTTTGAAGAAAATTTTCTAATCAACTTAAACATCAGAAAAAATATATAAAAGAATACCACTCTCTTGTCATTATCCCAATACTGCTTATCTTCTTCATCTTGAACTAAGTTATCTACAAAATGGTGAATTGATATCTTATGAGCGACACTTCGTCCGCCAAATTTGAGCATGTATAAGTATCAAATAGAGGAAAGAAAACATTGAGTACAAAAAAATTCTCTTTTTTTCTCTTTTTAAATAAAAATTCAATGCAAAAATCAAGAGACAACTTATCAGAAAAATTTCAGGACATACTTCTAGAGTAATTCAGAACAAAAGTTACACAACTTATTAGAAACTTTCAATTCATTAATTAATCATGCTCATGAACCTTCGTGATTCTAATCAGTTATCTTGGCCAAGATCTTAAATATAATGCTGTTAAATGGCTTTAAAATTATAAACTACAATACCATTAAGTGGCTTTAGAATTTTTAACTATAACACCATTAAGAGGCTTCAGAAATCTTAATTACAATGCCATTAAGTGACTTCAGAATTCGTTTGCTACTATAACCCCAGAGCACAGTTACGGAACTCATTCCTACTGACAGTTTCTTAATTGTTTAAAGTATAGATCCTTTTTATTATTTATTTTAAAAAAAAGTACTATATCTTGTGCAAGTATTCAGAAAGATTTTATTTTACATGCTCAAATTCTAAAAAAAAATTTTTTTATGCATGTAGAAAAGTCTTATAAATAGTTAGATATTTGTAGAAGAAAAATTCTACAATAAATACCATTAGATCTAAAAGTTCAATAAAGAGTGCATGTAATTTATTTCTGATTCATAAATCATTCGTGCAGAAATTATTTTTAATAGAAAAAGGTTAGAGATTTACTTACACCAAAATCTTAAAACCCAAAGTTTCCCTCAAATTTGATCTACTACTTAAGCCTTTTCCACTAATTCTATGACAGAAAAATAGGGTGTTAGTACATCAAAATGAAATTCCTATGGATATTTAAAGAATAAATAGAAAAAATGGTATCTTTTTACATCTAAGTATGGCTTCTTTATTTTCTACTATATAGGTATTTATACTACTAGGCTAGGTATTTTAGATAAACCAGAATTCATATCTTATTGAGATAAGAAGGACACTATAATCCTAACTCCTCAGATTTGATTAGATCTCATTCTCAGATAATGATAACTCAAAGTTGTGAAGATAATACAAAAATCCTAACCTCATCAGGTGTGACAACCCTTATTGGGAAAACACCCAAGTTGAGGCGTCACTCAGTTCAGGCCTAAAGTACAAATCAACTTAAAGTAAAACAATTCATATCGTCCCTAAAAGATCAATAAAAGTCACTACAGTCAATAGGCTTATTAGATAGTTTTTCCAAAAATTGTCAAAGATAACAACAGCCATCAACTTAAGTCTCCCACATAATGTGGGAGATCAGGAGTTCGAACCCAAACGGACTCCTGATGTGTGCGTGTGTATAAATAAAAAAAAAAAAAAAAGTAACCACAATAAAAGTATTATGTACATAACATCTAGGATCCCACATCATTCATCAAAATATGTACATATTGCCTATATTTAATCCAATTCAACATATTTCAATACCTCATTAGTTTGGACCTAACATACCAAAATATCTCTGAATTTAAAACATAACATTCCAAGGAAACTTGTAAACCCATATATAGCACTTGATCTAATACAAAACATGTTTCCCTCCAGCTCTAGCTAGGAATCTATATCTTTCATTCAATTCTATCTGAGAAAATAAGGAATAACAAGGAGGGTAAGTCTTAAGGATTTACAGAGAGAAAGGAAAAGTATAATATCTAAAAGAAAGGATTATGAAGTACGATTTTCAATAAACAGTTTGATAACAACAAGGAGTTCAATGATATGAACAATGTGAACATAGTTAACATTAAAATAAATTTAGTAAGTTGTTGGTCATTATGTTTTTCACAAGCACTCAACGTGGTGGGTAATAACTTGTTTTATGGCATGATTAATTGCATGCCAAATCCCTACACTCACATTTTGCTATTTCCAACTACCTACAAGCTAAGATTATAGGTGGGTACAAGCCAGAAAGACTTGCATTTTTCGATCTATTCTACATGGTAATTGTTTGGACCCAACCCCTAGGCCTAATTTCCCCTGTGGTGTCCTTCCAAGTGATATCCGTCCATGGCGTCCCATGGGTTAGTAACTGCCCATGTCTTCCCATGGGTTAGTATCCGCCTATGACTTCCCATGGGTTAGAAAAATGTAGTGCCACCAGATAATAGTTCAATATCAAACAAGATTTGCAAAATCAAAGAACTTCACAAGTTCAATTTAAAATAACTATTTTCTAGTAAAGACGGTAAAACATCATGTAATTTCCAATCAAGAGAACCTTATAGGGTTCAATTTAAAACAATCATTTTCTATAAAAGACGATAAAATATCATGCAATTTCTAATCAAGAGAATCTCACAGGGTTTAATTTAAAATAGTCATTCTCAATAAAAGACGATAATTATCAAGTAATTTCCAATCATAAGAACCTCATAGGGTTTGATTTAAAATAGTCATTTTTGATAAAATATGATAAAATATCAAGCTATTTTAAATAAGAATAACCTCACAGTGTTTGATAACTAACAATGATAATAATAGTTTGAACAAATATCAAATCAGCAGAACCTAACAGATTCAACGATGTCATAGGATAAAGCATACAAGCAAGAACCAATCGTTAGATCCATCACAGGGGAAACAATATCTAATAGCGTACGGTAATCAAGTAAACACCACCCTTCACAGGGGTTTATTAATGAAATGATATGTACAAGAGGTGTCAAATTGGCAAAATCCTTAATAGGGGTTTTCAATAGATAACGAGTAAGCTTATACAAAACAATAGCCCAAATTGGGAAAAACCCTCATAGGGTTCAACAATTAATGAATAAGCTATAATCAAGTCAAATACCAGAGCGGTAGACCCTCACCTCTTGTGATCTCAGTACTATTAAACACCAATTGTGGTCTACTAATCCGTTGGGTCTATACCTTTGTCACTTGATCAAAATATCCTTATAATCAGAATCATGTCCAACTCTAATATTCTTTAACAATTATAACAGTATCATTTAATAGTCTAAAATCACTTATATTTATCCGTTTGTGCTGGTTTTAAGGTTTCGAAGCAATTTGAGTACTTGATACAATAAATTTCATGTTGGTATACTAAATCTTATATCGAGTCTCAACTTAATACCAATGAGTCCTAAATTAATATCAATGCTAATTACCCCAAATCATAAATCTAAGATTTTCTTGATTAATAATTCCTATTTAATCAAATAAAAATATAACCCCAAGTTCATTAATTCATATCTCATCCATGCATATCTTAGTTCTTGGTCCCAAATCAAAATTGTGGTCAATTAACTAGTATTTACATCATAGGTTAGCCTAATGATTTAGTCAGACTAAATCAAGAATCAATTAATCAAAGTTTTACCTATAATTCGATCAACAAAACCTTAAATTGACAAACCAAGCAGACTATTGTGATCATCCCGTCGACAAAAGAAAACTGCCTTCCCACTGCTACTATGCCACCACCATCCGTCATTATTAGAAAACATGAAGACTACCACCATTCTTCTCATTTCTTCTCATTTCTTCCTCGTGAATGCAATGGTGTGCTTATTTTTAGTTTCAAGGCTTGGAAAGCCCTCAATTGAAGATCATAGTCATGAGACCACTTTCTCACCACTATGACTGAATCTCTATTTTCAACTATTGCTACTGCTCTAAGCAGCCATGTAAGGCCACCATTGTGTTCCTCATGCCTCAAGCTTTCAAAACTTCTATCTAGAAAGCCAATCTGATGCCTCCTTATCATTAATTGAGCAACCTTTGCTAGGCTTTTGTTTGGTTAACAACTGCATTTGTGTGTGTGTGTGTGTGTGTGTTGGGTTTGCTGGAGTGAAAGATGAGATGGATGTTTGGTGTTGTGATTGGTGTTTACTGCTAAAAATGGTGGTTGGAGCTGATGAGTGAAGAGAGAAATGAGAGAGAGATGGTACGATGAAGGTGAAGAAATGAAGGCAGTCAGGATGATAAATAGTGAGATGGTGAAGAAAATGGTGCGATGGAGACAAGTCTTCACTTCATGCAATTTTTTTAATATAAAATTCCATTATTAAGAATTGACATTTGGTCCTTAATTTAGTAAGTTGTTCAATTAAGTCCTTTGGTTGATTGAAATATCATCTTAGCCCTAATTTACTAGAGGGATTTCGTGCAAGCCCCTATGTTACATATTTTTGTTGAATTAAGGTTTTCAAAATTTATAAATTGGCCCCAAAATTTAAATAAAATAATAATAATATAAGGAATAATTAAATTTCATAAAACTGAAAATAATAATATTTAAATTCTATAAATCATAAAATTTTGGGGTGTTACAACACCCTCTCTCTTAAGAGAATCTAGTCCTCAAATTCTTACTTGAGTACTAAAAAATTTCAAGGTATTACTGGCACATGAGTTCTTCTCACTCCCATGTTGCTTCTTCCACTTTAGGGTTATGCCATAATTCTTTCACTTAGGGAATCTTTCAATTCCTACATTCTTGGAATTGTCGATCTAGATTGCATACTAGTTGTTCCTTATATGTCAAATCACCCTTCAATTGTATGTGATTAGGTGAAACAATGTGAGAAGGATTAGGGTAATACTTTCAAAGTTGGGATACATGGAAGACGTTATGTATCCCTACCAATTCTTGGGGTAACACAAAATAGTAAGCTACTAGTCCAATCTTTTCACATATCTCATATGGCCCAACATATCTCGAATTGAGCATTTTGCCCTTACCATTTTTTCTAATTCCTTCCCTCAAGGATACCTTGAGAAATACTTCATCACCAACTTTGAATTCTAAATCCTACCTTTACTTATATGCATAACACTTTTGTCTATCCTGAGCTTCTTTTATCCTATGCTTAATCACTTGTACCTTTTTGATAGTTTCTTGAATTAGCTTAGGTCTTATAGTATTCGGTGACTCGTCAATACAGCCTTGGTATTCCTCTAACTCCTAGTGTACTGGTGATCGGCGTTTCCTACCATACAAAGCTACATATGGTGCTATTTGGATGGTAAACTGATAGCTATTATTATAAGCAAACTTGATTAAAGGGACATGTTGAATCCATCCTCCTTCAAAGTTCGAAACACATGCCCGAAGTATTTCCTCTAATATTCTGATAACTCTTTCTGATTGCCCATTTGATTGTGCATAAGCTATAAAACTGAACGACTATCGGGTCCCCAAATGCTTTTACAGGTTCTTCAATAGTCTTGAAGTAAACTTCGGGTCTCGGTTTGACATAATACTGGTGGGGATTCCATATAGTCGGACTATTTCTTTTATGTACAACCTTACTAACTTCTCAACATTATACTATGTTCCAACTGGCAGGAAATATGCGGACTTGGTTAGTTGATCTACTATTACCTAAATGCTATCATATTCTCCTCGAGCTGTTGCCAGACCAATTACAAAATCCATTGTTACATGTTCCCATTTCTAGTTAGGATTAGAGAGCGATTGTAACAACCCTGATGGTCTTTGATGTTTTTCCTTTACTAGTTGACAAGTTAGATACTTCTGCACATAGTCTACAAACTCTTCATACCATGCCATCAGAATTGTTTCTTAAGATCTTGATACATCTTTGTGCCTCCCAAATGTATTGTGTTTCTCATTTTATGTGCCTTATTTAGCAATCTTTCTTTCATTCTTTCCAGTACATATATCCTTTTATGGGACAGAAGGGCACCTTGGTTATCAAGGCTAATTTCAGACTCTTCAAAATTTTCAAGCATCCCCTTCTATTTCAACATCTATTCATCTCGGTCTTGATCTTGCTAAATTTCCTTATATAGTTTAGGCTACACTTTTATTCCTACAATCTAACCTCGTTGTTTTATTTTGATCACCACATCTACTCTTAGACTTTCTAGTGCTTCTCTTTTTAGCATGTGGGCTATTTCAACTTTCCAACTCGGTGCATCTGCCACCACATTCGCTTTTCACGGGTGGTAGATAATAGAGAAGTCATAGTCCTCCAGAAACTCCATCCATTTTCACTGTTGCATATTCAAGTTCTTTTGAGAGTGTAAATATTTGTGGCTCTTATTATCAGCGTATGCCTCAAATGTAGCTCTATAAAGATAATGCCTCTATTTGGTCATGGCAAAAATTATTGTAGCTAACTCCAAATCATGAGTTGGATAATTCTCTTCATGTGCTTTTAGTTTTCTAGATATATAGGCAATAACTCGCCCCTTCTACATTAACACACATCCAAGAGATTCTTTAAAAGTATCGGTATACATGATAAATCCTTCCAATCCTTCTAGAAGAGCTAAGATTGGAGTGGTGGTCAATCTACTCTTTAATTCATGGAAACTTCTCTAACATTCATCACTCTAGTTAAACGACTAATCTTTCTATGTTAATTTAGTCAATGGGCTAGCTATTTTAGAAAAGTCTTGTACAAATCTTTGGTAATAGCCAACAAGTTCTAAGAAATTATGGACTTTTGTTACAGTTTTAGGCCTTTTTCAGTTGACTATTGCTTATATCTTAGAGAGGTCAACTATTATCCCATCTTGAGATATGACATGCCCCAAAAATACCATTTTTTCTATCCAAAACTCACACTTGCTAAATTTGGCATGCAATCGATGCTCCTTCAATGTTTTAAGAACTAAGTACAAGTGCTTAGCATGTTCTTCTCTGGATTTGGAAAATACCAAAATGTTATTGACAAAGATGACTACAAATTGGTCTAGATAAGATCTAAAAGTTTGACGCATTAAGTCTATGAATACGGTTGGCCCATTTGTCAGTCCGAAGGGCATCACCATAAATTTAAAGTGGCCATACCGACAATTGAAAGCTATTTTAGGAATTTTTTCTTTCTTAATCTTTAATTGATAGCACCCTTATCTCAAATTGAGCTTCAAAGAGATTCTTGACCTTTGTAGTAGATCAAACAACTCATCCACATGGGGTAGGGGTACTATTCTTGATTATGACCTTGTTTAATTCTCGATAATTAATGCACATCCATAGAGACCCATCTTTCTTTTTGATAAATAATACTAGGCCTCCCTAAAGAGATGTGCTCGGTCTAATAAACCTCTTTTCTAGTAACTCTTGGAGTTGATTCTTTAATTCTTTAAGTTCAGCAGGTGCCATTTGGTAAGAGGTCTTAGAAAAACGTATAATCATAGGGAGAGTGTGAATTATATATTCTCTCTCTGTCCGGGGGTAACAAGTTTAATTCTTCCAGAAATACTTCTGCGTACTCAGCTACTACTTTTACCTTTTCAATCTTATTTGTATCTTAGGGCTTGTTGATAAGGCATGCCAAAAATCCTTGCTCACCTTCTCTTAAAATCTTCTTGGCCTCTATCACAAATATAATAGGTATCGGGGAGGTATATTTATGGGATGGCATGTAGGTACTAATGCTATGTCTCCGAGAGTAAGGTACTTAGTTTAGCAATTTATTTATGCTTGATGTTTATATAGCCAATCTATGCTAACGATCAAATCATATACTTGTATAGGCATTTGTATAAGATCGGCTAAATACACCCTATCCCAAACCAAAATCAGACAGTCTTGATAAATTATATTCATTGTTAACCTTATTCTTAAGGATGTTTAAACTTCTATGTAATATGCTATAACTTCAAGTTGCATATTTAATTTTTCAGACATTTTAGCAAATATAGAAAAATGAGAAGCCTCAAGATCATACATGGTATTTCTAATAATTTCTAAAATAGAAATCATACCTTCAACTACGTCAGAGAGATTGGGTACTTTTTCTCATGTTATGGCATATGCTCATGCGCAGACCTTTAGTTTTCCACTAGGTCCTGCAACTTGTTTCCCTTTTTCTGTAGTGGCTGGCCATTTTTGATTTGGGCAATCCTTGAATAGGTGTTGATCTCTACCACATGCTACATATCTACTCTGTTTTATCCGACATTCAAATTCATCATGACCAAGTTTCCCATAAAATCCACACATTTTAGGTACTGGATTTGTGGCTCCGCTTGTCTGATAAGCTTACTAGTTGGTGCCCCTAATTTGTAACTTTGACTGCTTTTTCCCAAGGTTGTTCTACCCTCTTGGTGGTAACTTTCCCTTTCGCCCTTTTTTCTCAATCTTCTTGAGCTCTTACAAATTTGATTCTACCTTTAATGCTTCACTCACCGCATGATTGTAACTCAGAAATTCATAGGAAAGAAAGGCACATTTATGTTTTAGCTGTAACCTTTCAACAAATTTAGGAATCTATTGCCTCTCATGTATTAGAATGTGAGGTATATACTAAATCAATTGGCTAAATTTAGCTTCATATCGACTTACTGAGGATGCCCTTTGTATTAATTCCATGAATTCTCTTTCCTTTACATACTTGTTCACTTTCGGTACATATTTTTTCATAAACTCCTAAGTGAAGTTTTCCCAGGTTCAATGAGTTCCCTCTACAATCCACCTATGATCTATCATTTGCCACCAATCATGAGCAAGATCATCGAATAAGAATGTGGCATATTAGATCTTCTGCTCATTTAGGTATCATAGAGTTATGAATATCTTTCCCAAGCTCTTAACCTACATCTCAGCTTTTCTATCATCAGGCTCCCTTAGGAATTTTGGGGGTTGCAGCCAGAGGAATTGATCTAAAGCTCAACCTTCCGTAGGCTCATCAACATTCTGTGCTTAGTGACTCTATCCATGCAGTTAGCAAAACTACATAAATTGTTGCCACATCGAAAACATAGGCTCTGTTAGTTAGCCCACACCTGGCTAATTAACTTAAGGGGGTCTGTGAAATCTCTTTCTCTTGTAGGATTGGTTGCTCAATCGGTGCTCTCTACCTTAGGACACACTGTGAAGTAGCTTATGGACTAAGCAGTCTCCCTCTTCCCTACCGACCTGCTTGAGTTGGGTCAAGTATGTAGTACTCTTTATGGGATGCCATAGTTTTTCTCTAAATTGACTTTAATTCCTTCTTAAATTTACTCCTGTCAAAATATACAATGACCTAAAGTGAGCATCAAGATCTTGATCTTTCAGATATAATTATAGGGTATTTGACAACCTAAACCAAGTTTATCCCAACAGAAGTCAAAGCAGTAAGAATCTAAATAAAAATGTTCATTACCAATTAAATCTCATTCATAATCCTTTCTTGACCATAGAAAGACTTCTAATCTTAAACAAGCTAACCAAATGTTCCCTTCTTAGTCTAGGTATAATCCCCTACTTCCTACATATTTGTCATATATCACCTCAATTCCCACTCGCTTAGGTCATTGCTAAACTTAGGCTATCAGATATTACCTCTGTGGCATCCCCTCTTGCGATAGCACCCAAGTTGAGACATCACTCAATTCAGGCCTAAAGTATAAATCAACTTAAAGTAAAACAATTCATACAAT
Organism: Jacaranda copaia; assembly: GCA_014898725.1. Lineage (NCBI taxonomy): Eukaryota > Viridiplantae > Streptophyta > Magnoliopsida > Lamiales > Bignoniaceae > Jacaranda > Jacaranda copaia. The sequence goes on from JACGDI010005532.1 coordinate 565,796, forward strand.
CCTTAAAAGATCAATAAAGGTTATTAAAGTTAATAGGCCTATCAAAATTTTTTTTCAAAAATTATCAAAGATAACAATAGTTGTCAACTTAAGTAACCACAATAAAAGTACTACATACATAACATTAGCGATCCCACATCATTAATCAAAATATGTATGTACTGCTGATATTTAATCCAACCTCATTAGTTTAGACTTGACATACCAACTTATCTCTAAATTTAAAACATAACATTCAAAGGAAACATGTAAACTCATATACCACTTGATCTAATACAAAACATGTTTCCCTTCAGGTTAAGCTAGGAATCCAATCTTGCATTCAACCCTATATGAAAAAATAAGGAATAACAAGGAGAGGGAGTCTTAAAGACTCTATGAGGGAAAGAAAAACTATAATATCTAAAAACAGGTTTATGAAGTATAATTTTCAACAAACAACTTGATAACAATAAAGAGTTCAATGATATCAACAATGTGAACATAGTTAACATGAAATCAATTTTAGTAAGTTGTTGGTCATTCTGTTTTGATCATGCACTTAGCTTGGTGGGTAATAACTTGTTTTATGGTATAGTCGACTGCATTCTAAATTCCTACACTCACAGTTCGCTATTTCCAACTATCTATAAGTTAAGATTATAGGTGGGTACTTGCCTAAAAGATTTGTGTTCGTTGGTCTGCTCTGCATGATCATTTTTTAGATCTAGCTCCTAGGCCCAATTTCCCCTACCTTGTGGCGTCCCTTTGGGTGATATCTACCCATGGTGTCCCACAAGTTAGTAACTGCCCATGTCTTCCCATGGGTTAGTATCCGCCCATGAATTCCCATGGGTTAGTAAAATATAGTGTCACTAGATAATAATTCAATATCAAATAAGATTTGAAAAATTGGAAGATTTCACAGGGTTTGATTTAAAACAATCATTATCTAGTAAAGATGGCAAAACATCAAGTAATTTCCAATCAAGAGAACCTCACAAGGTTCAATTTAAAATAGTCATTTTCTATAAAAGATGATAAAATATCATGTAATTTCCAATCAAGAAAATCTCACAGGGTTTGATTTAAAACAATCATTTTCAATAAAAAATGATAATTATCAAGTAATTTCCAATCATAAAAACCTCACAGGGTGGGTTCGATTTAAAATAGTCATTTTTTGATAAAAAGATAGAAAATTATGAAGCTATTTAAAATCAAAATAATTTCACTGGGTTTGATAACTAACAATGATAACAACAGTTTGAACAGATATCAAATCAACAAAACCAAATAGATTTAATAATGTTATAGGATAAAGCATACAAGCAAGAACCAATCGATAGATCCCTCATAGGGGAAATAATATCTAACAACGTACGGTAATCTAGTCAATACTAGCCCTACAAGGGTTTATCAGTGAAATGAAAAGTACAAGAGGTGCTAGATTGGCGAAATCCCTAATAGGGGTTTTCACCAAATAACGAGTAAGCTTATATAAAGCAATAATCCAAAATGGGAGAAACCCTCACAGGGTTCAACAATTAATGATTAAGTTGTAATCAAATCTAATACTAGAGCGGTAGACCCTCACCTCTTATGATCTCAGTACTATTAAACACCTATTGCGATCTACTGATTTGCTGGGTCTACACTTTCATCACTTGATCAAAATATCCTTATGATAAGAATCTTGTCCAACTCTAATATTTCTTAACAATTATAACAATATCATTTAATAGTCTAAAATCATTTAGATTTATCCATTTACACCGGTTTTAAGGTTTCAAAGTGATTCAAGTACTCGATACAATAAATTCCTTATTGGCATAATAAATCTTATATCGAGTCTCAACTTAATACCAATAAGTCCTAAATCAATATCAATGCTAATTACCCCAAATCATAAATCTAAGATTTTCTTGATCAATTATTCCCATTCAATCAAACTTAATCAAACAAAAATATAACCCCAAGTTCATTAATCCGTATCTCATCCATGTATGTCTCAGTTCTTGATCCCAAATTAAAATTTTGGCTCAATTAACTAGTATTTACATCATAGGTTAGCCTAACAATTTACTTAAATTAAATCAGGAATCAATTAATCAAAGTTTTACTCACAATTTGATCAACAAAACCACAAATTTGTTAACTAAGCTCACCACTATGATCGTCGCGTCGAGGAGAGAAAACTACCTCCTCACCGCCACTGCGCCACCACCATTCACTATCATTGGAAAACATTAAGACCATCGTCATTTTTCTCATTTCTCCTTCTAAATCCAGTAGTGAGTTTATTTTTTAGTTTCAAGGCTTGGAAAGCCCTCAATCGAAGATCCCAGCCATGAGACCACCTTCTCACTGCTGTGACTGAAGCTTCATTTTCAACTGTTGTTGCTGCTTCGATTAGCTATGTAAGGCCACCATTGCGTTCCTCATGCTTCAAGCTTCTGGAACCTTTGCCTAGAAAGCCAATCCAATGCCTCCTCATTGCTAATTGAGCAACGTTTTTCCGATTTTGTTTGGTTAGCAACTTAGTTTGTGTGTGTGTGTTAGGTTTCCTGAAGTAAGAGAAAAGATGGATGTTTGGTGGTGTGACAGGTGTTTGCTGCTGAAAATGGTGGCTGGAGCTAGTGAGTGAAGAGAGAAATGAGAAAGACATGGAACAATGGAGGTGAAGATTTGAAGGTTGTGAGGATGATGAATAGTAAGGTCATGAAGGAATTGGTGAGATGAAGACATGTCTTCACTTCATGCAATTTTTTTTTTAATTATGAAATTCAATTTTTAAGAATTGACATTTAGTCCTTAATTTAGTAAGTTGTTCGATTTAGTATTTTGGTTAATTAAAATATCATCCTAGCCCTAGTTGACAACAGGGGTTTCGTGCAAGCCCTTAAGTGATATATTTTTGTTCAATTAAGTTTTCAAAATTTACAAATTGGCCCCAAAATTTAAATAAAATATAATAACATAAGGAATAATTAAATTTCATAAAATTGAAAATAATAAAATTTAAATTCTATAAATCATAAAATTTGAGGGCGTTACATTAGGATTAGGTAGTTATTAAATATCCTAAAACATATAACTTATTAGGATTGGACAATTACTGCGATTCCCAAGTTCTTGACTAAATACTCGAAATCCTAAATTTTTTAATGATTTAATAATTTTGGATTTTGGCTAGCTATCGCCATAGTTTAGTAATTAAATAATAAAGAATATCTATAATGAATTTTCACATGAAAATATAGGTGTAACAAAAAAAAAGGTCCAAGATTTTATATCAACTAAATTTATATGGTTTTAGCTAACTAGTATGATTAAATACCTTATGAGGGTCAAAAACTATCCAAATAGAGTTTTAAAATTGTGGAAAAGCCTCTTGAATTATCCATCATCCATAAATCCGAAAATTCCATGAAAATAAATTTTTGACATCTTTAACATGATAATCATGGACCTAAACACATAATTCCTTCATAATAATTTGTAGGCTTATTTTCTACACTACTTTTGGGCTTAACTATAACTTAAAATAAATTAAATATATTTGGCTTAATATATCGAACAAGATATAAACCTAATATTAATAATTCTTTCATTATAAAAATATATTTAGGGCTTATATTATATTGTCAATTCCCAAAGGATATCCAATCTTCTAAACATAATTTGTCTACCTCTGATGTTTATTCACATACAATTCATATAATCATGGCCCAAGTCAAATAACCTTGAATGAAAGACTAATTTTTAGCTCCAAATTTGATATCCACAGAGTGGCTAAATTAATTGTTAATATAAAACTCAATAAATAAAGTTCCATCAAATAATTGACCTAATAAATTCTACATCTTCACTCATTACCTAGCAATCCTAAAAATCTAAAATCTATATCCTTGGAATTGAAAATAAAATCAATATGAGTGCCGAAAATCAGATACTTAACAACTCCAAAACGAATAATTTAATATATATTCTATATTTACTTTCAATTAAAATTTCTTAAATGTTAATTGAGTCCCAAAATAAATTATATGTTGAAATTCTAAGAGAAGAGCAACTCAATAATATCAGTGAAGATCAAAATCAACTGATATTACTCCATTATTCCTAACATCTAATATCATATGTATCTATATACATATATATATATATATATATTATTCTAGATCCTATAATATCAAAGTCTAACCTTAATGAAATTCAAGTACTTCAAGAGGTATAATTAATAAAACTTCTAAGATAAACTATAATAATGCATCTAAAGACTTGGGGTATTACAATTTACTTATGACACACAATTTACTTATGACACTAAGTCTCACTGAGTCTCATTTAAAAGATTTAAAAATTAATTTTTTTTATTTTTTTTGATATTCTAGTCTCAAAATTTCATTCATGGCTGCAAATATTTATGAAAATTCTTTTGTTTAAATTAAATCAGTTGGGTGGTGCATATAACGTTTACAAGATATATACGTAAATTTGAACTTAATTATCATGCATGCAATTTACACGCTCTTGAACGCAAATACGAAATCACAAAGCATGCAAAGTTATACTAGTGCCAGGATTGATTGACAGTTATGCGTATCATTAGATCTGAAGTAGAACTTTTTTAATTTCACCCAATTCAAACATCAATTTTCTTCTAAGGTTTTAAAATTTATTATTCTCTAACTACAAAATTTTTGCCATTTTGTGCAGGAATATTTTCCATTATATACGTACAGATATAAATTACGAATGATTCTAATTAAGGTAAGATTTATAGTTTTTTTTAACATTATTTATGCTAAGTTTGCATTAGGTGGTACTTGCTATATATCAATGCATCACCACCAGACCAATCAACCTTCAATAATTCGTTATTTACATATCAATTTATAAACAGCAACTTGCTCACCTGGTCAACTCTCTCTTTCTGGTTATGCTGGAAAACTTTTGAATGCATTAGGATCTGGAAATACCATATGGTGATGCAATTTGCTCCCGGAAGTCAACTGTATAATTTTGATTATGCGCGTGTATTTAGTTTACTATTAACTTTATTCAGGTTTTGTGTGGAAATATTCCATATACATAATATTTGACAAATGAACCCATCATGTATATATATATATATTTATATTTATATTTTAAATTATAACTTTGATGTAAAAATTATGTTTGTATGAGATGTTGAGATGAGTGATATAAACTATTTCCGAGAGGGGCATTGCATTGAAATTTATTTATTTGGGGGAAGTGTCGTCATAAAATTATAAAAAATGGAGTCATATATTGAATAATTGCATATAATATTTGCAGGAACGGGAATGCAAGTCATGTTCTTGAAGTAAACAAATATTAATGAGCACCGTACATTGCGAAAGATTGATTAATACATACAATTATAAATGAGTATGCCACTAATTAGGAATCAAAAATAAAAAGAAGCAAAAGTTTCATTAACAATACAGCAAAAGTTTTCTAAATCCTTCTGAAATTAATTTCTTCCAGTTTTGCTTGGGAGAAAGAATGATCAGAGATGGCTTGTTATGGCGATCTGATTTCTCTTAAGCAGGCAATAACACGCCTCCAAAATCCTTCTCATCAAATTTGGATTGTTCCCCAAGGTCAAAAAATCTTAGGAAATGCATACAAGGGGGTTGGATCCTTAGAAAATTTCATCAATAGATTGGAAGTATTTAGCAGCTGCCACAGCAACAAAGGGGCCAATGCGTTGAAGGCACAAATCAGAGAGGCAGAATGCACTCGAATCCCATGTATCAAATCAGTTCCTAATTTCGCAATCTGAAAGCCTTGGAGATGATGATCATGAAGGTTCTTCTTTTTCGCCCATACACATCTACCCGGACTTGTACAGCAACAGCTTAACTCCTTTGCAGAAACAGTGAAGAAGATGAAGAAGATCATGCAGGAAGAATGGAGCAAGCCATTGCCTGAAGATGAATCAAAGTTTGTTGGACTATCTGGTGAATTGAGTTTTATAAAAAGACTGCTAATGGAAGATTCAGCTGAACATCTCAATATTGTCTCACTTTGGGGGATGGCAGGCATTGGTGAGACCACTCTTACTAAAGAAATTTACTACAATGAATTCATTTTGAATCGTTATGATTGTCGTGTGTGAGCCACCTTTGGTCAAAAATATCAATTAAGAAAAGTCTTCCTAATTGATAAATCTAGTAAGTAAGGAGAAGAAATATTATTTGAGGATTTGTATAAAAGTTTGGAAGGTAGGAAGTACCTAGTTGTGGTGGATGACATTTGGAGCACAAATGATTGGGATAAGTTCAAAAGATTACTTCCAAACGTCAAAAATGAAAGTTGAGTCTTGCGGACAACTAGACTAGAAGAAGTAGCTCAAGTTACTCGATGCACTTCATGTATGTAGAAGAAAGTTGGCATCTTCTTCGTGAAAAAGTGTTTGGTGAAGTGTCTTTGTGCCCTCCTCAACTTGAGAAAGCTAGAAGGAAGATTGTGGAGAAATGTGATGCCTCCCTCTTGCAATCAATGAAAGAATATAAGGTCCCAAAAGGATAATGGACTCAAAAGAGTTAAGCAGTAAAATAGAGAATAGACTGAAAGTTCCAGATATAACTAAAATTCCTAAGAAAGTAGAAATGTAAATAAATGAGATGAGGTGGTTATAGTAGTTTGGCAAGCCTACTCCACTACCTAAGCCAAAGGACTTAGGATTTTGAACCTACAAATATTACTAGCAAAGAAATAAGAACAAGTACATTAAGTAGCGCTAACTTCCAAAACCTCACAGAAAAGAACCAGAACACTCAATATATTATATTGGAGTTTTGTAAAGTAAAGAGTAGTGGAATAATCTTTACAACTCAGAATAGCACTTACTGCCTTACATCAAGTTCTCTATTCTATTAAATAGTTGAATACAAAAATCCTCAAGAGTGAATTTTCAATCATCTCAATCTTTTTCTTAAATAGTGCAATGGTAATGTACTAGAAATGCATTGTTTTATACATAGAAAGTTTCAGTTTGCTACAATGATTTGTTACCATATAAACTACACCTTCCATCATAGATTCAATCAACTTGATTCAAGACATAATCAAAACTAGTTGTTATAGAGAAACCTAACAATCTCCCTTCTTTTGATGATGCTATTTTGCTATTTTCTCCTGTCTCAAGAGATTACAACAAGGGCTGTTTTCTCCCCCTAACAAAGTACTTAAGGGCACAAGTAAGCTTAGACAAGGACAAGTATGAAGTAATGTACAATTATATTTCTCCCTTATCAAAATGGCTTAGTTTCTAAAACTTCACATTATTTAAGAAGATGCATAAACTTAAAGCATAGTAGAATAATCATATTTCTCCCCTTGTCAAAAAGCTTAGTGCGGAAAAAGAACTACATACCCCCAATATAAGAAGGAATATAAGCTTGAAGCACAGTAGACAACCAACAGTAGTAAAACATAATCTCATTCTCATCATCAAAACCTTTTGAAAGAAATACCAAAAAAAATACCTATACCAAATAGATTTCATCCTTAAAAACAAAATCGATCTTCTAGAAGTGGCTTGGTGAAGATGTCAACCAATTGATTTTAAGTTTCAATAAAAGATATACAAAGATGAATTTTAGTGAAGTGGTGCCAAATTTCTATATGTTTGGTGTGTGAGTGATAGATTGGATTCTTTGTAATGTAGATAGCACTAGTGTTGTTGCATAAGATAGATACGCATGAGAATTGTAATCCATAATCACTGAGGGTTTGTTTAATCCATAATACATATAAGTAATAATTACCTAGCACTATGTATTAGACTCAGTTGTTGACATAGCCACCAGACTTTGTTTCTTTGTACACCAGCTTACTAGACATGACCTTAGTAGTTGGCAAGTTCCACTACTACTTTTTTGATCATTTTTGCACCCTACATCATCAACATTAGAATACCCAAGTAGATTAAAAGTTTTGGATCAAGAGTACAAAAAGCTATTGTTGATGGTTTCTTTGAGATAGTGAAAGATTTTTTTGATAGCCTTGAGATGTGACTCTTTTAGTTGTTCTCAAAATCGGGTGCACAAACCGGTGGCAAATAATATATTTGGGCGACTAGAGGTTAGATACTACAAGTTTTTTATCATGCCCCTATATGTTGTTTCATCCATACTTTGGCCTTCAAGATAAGTTCTAGCTTTATAGATGCAGCCATGGGAATGCTAGACTCTTTACAATCTTGCATTCTTATTCTTCTCAAATTGATTGAGTTCTTCTTTCATTGCACTTAGCAAGGTATTATCATTCAACGCCTTATTTATATTACATGGTTCTGCATAGGACAGAAACACAAGGTCAGATTGTTGTGAATAATTTATTTTAGTTTTGGACCTTATTGTGATACCAGTTGCTGGGTATCCAATGTGAATTTATGTCAGATGGCTTGAGGTATGATTGAATTTGCTTATTTTATTTTCAGTTCTGTCATTAAAAGTTTCACTTGAAGTTGAAGCTATCTCAGTGAGATTTTGGGATGTATCTCTTTCTTCTTCTATTTCTTATTTCTTATTTCTTATTGCAATACCTTTATCACTTAATCAAGACTTGCAGTTTCTATGCTCAAGGAATCCTTGTCTAGAAGAGGATCAGTTTCATCAAATACCACATATGTGGATTCTAGTATTGTCCTTTTTTCTCTTGTTAAAAACTCTACAAGCTTTACTGTATGTTGAGTAACCAACAAATATTTCCTTACCTGATTGTGGATCAAATTTAGCAAGGTGATCTCTACATTCAAGATCTGATATTTACACCCAAATACACAAAAATAAGATATATTAGGTATTTTACCCTTCCAAAGTTCATATGGAGTCTTTTTCAAAAATGGTCTCAAGAAGACTCTGTTGATAATATAGTACTCATTCAACATTGTTCAGGTCATTACTTGTAAAACTTTATTTTTTCTTTTAACTACTTTATTTTTGGAGTAGGGAAGTTGTGAGTGTATCCAAGATCATTACAAAAAGTAGCATAGTTATGGTCATGAAACTCCATGCCATGATCACTCTTGATGGTTTTAATCATATGGCCTTTTTCATTTTGGATGTTCTTTGTGTTATCCACGAACAATACATTTCCTCCATTATATTCTTGTATTTTAGAAAAGAATTACTTATTTCCTATCATATGTTTGGTACATCCACTGTCTAAATACTAAATATCCATTTGAACTTCCCTCTCAACTGGTTCCTGCAACACAAGGATTTGTGAACTTTGGTACATAATTTTTGGTGCGTCTTGAGGTGTTAAACTTTGGTACCTACATATACTTAACTCCTATTTCTCTTCTTATAGGACATTTATATGCCAAGAGACATTTTCTAGAACAATAATGACAAGTCCTTTTGAAAAATTTTTTGTTTCTATAACTAGAGTCAACTTTGTTTTTGCCATTAATAGATCTCTTTAGATTATAATTTTCATTAAGCAAAGACTAAATTTCATTTTAAAGATGCCAATTTTTCTCAACTAGTCTATTTCTTTCCTCAGAGTTTTTTCTTATGATTTTATCATAGTGATGTACCAGTTCTTCTTTTTCATTAAGAGTAGTCATAAATTGTTAATGAGATTTGTTTCTATTTAAAGTTTAGTGAGTTGATTATGACATTTTAAGTGAATATCAAGATCTTTATCAAAATCAATGTCAAAACTGTTGGAACTTAATTGAGACTATAAAGTTACATTTTTGTTAGCCATGGGACAATTTTCTTCATTATCAAATTGATCCAAGTCTGAATCATCCCAATTGATATTTATGGCTCTTTGTTTTGGATTTCTCTTAGTTTTTTAGCTTCATTTCAATTTTGGACAGTCCCTTGTATTTCTCCTTAAGTTTGTTTTGGGATCTCTCTTGAAGTGATTTTTAACTTGAGTAAGTTGTCGAAGTCTCCTTGTTATCATGGTAATTTCTTCATTGACCTCTTCATCTATATCACCAGAGTTATCATTCCATTCTCTTGATCAGCATTGAAGGTAATATTTTTCTTGTTTTTGTTGTTAGAACTTTCTTCCTTGCTGAGAAACACCATTTCATGAGAGATGAGTGATCTAATTAACTCTCCTATAGTTAGCTTCTCAAGATTTTTGGCTAACTTTAGGATTCTACTCCTTTGGTAAACACATGTTCACTTTTAGATATTGTTTATCCCAATGCAAACATGGGATTCACTATCTCCATGCATCAAGCATACATTTTGCTGATCCTTTTATCTATTTTTCATATAAAACATCTCATATTGGTGAGTAAGTAATGTAATACGCTTTAATTTTACCTGTGAGGTCCCTTCGTGGGATGACTTGAAGTATGTTCCACATATATTTAGTAGAAGTGCATGTGCTCACACGATCGTATTCTTCTTTGATCAGGGCACATGAAAGGATATGTTTTGCTTTTGAATTCATTGATAGCATCCTTTTGTCTTCAATGGTATGTTCCAATCTCCTTGTTGAGGATTTGCTTTTGTTGGTTGGAATAAGGGGCCCATCAACAACTATGCTCCATAAATCATAGTCCAGTGCTATGAGAAATTCCTTAATCCAATTTTTCCATATCGAGTAGTTGGTTCCATTGAATAGAGGGAGACATGTGTGGGATTGACCTTTTACATACACATTAAAGTTAGAAGAAGCCATTAACAACTTTTAGCTCAAGTTGGTAGACTTATATATATGAGCCCTCAGCTCTAGTAACAATTGAAAGAATATATAGTCCTAAAAGGGTAATGGACTGAAAAGAGTCCAGTAGTAAAATAGAGAATAGATTGGAAGTTCTAGATATAACTAAAATTCTAGAGAAAGCAGAAATATAAATAAATGAGATGAAGTGGTTATTGTAGTTCAACAAGCATACTCCACCACCTAAACCAGAGGACTTAGGATTTTGAACCTACAAATATTATTAGCAAAGAAATAAGAACAAGTACATTGAGTAGCACTAACTTCCAATACCTCATAGAAAAGAACCAAAACACTCAACATATTATACTGGAGTTTTGTGAAGTAAAGTGTAATGGAATAATCCTAACAACTCAGAATAGCACTCACTACTTACATCAAGTTCTCTGTTCTATTAAATAATTGAGTACAAAAATCCTCAAGAGTGAATCTTCAATCATCTCAATCTTTTCTTTGAATAGTGCAACGATAACATACTAGAAATGCATTATTTTGTACATAGAAAGTTCCAGATTTGCTACAATGATTTGTTACCATATAAACTACACTTTCCATCATAGATTCAATCAACTTGATTTAAGGCATAATCAAAACTAGTCATTGGAGGGAAACCTAACAATCATGATAGCCGAAATCTGGTCTAAAGTTGAGAAAATGCCAGAGTACTGGAGCAAGGTAGCTTTTAATCAAAAAGAACATTTAGTTTTCATTGATGCATTTGATAAAATTGCAAATATACTATATCCAAGCTACAAGCACTTACCTGACCATTTAAAAGCATGCTTTCTTTATATGGGTGCTGCTTCACAAAGATATAGGATACCTGCATCAAAATTCATCAATTTGTGGACTGATGAGAGATTTCTAGGATAAAATCCTGAAGACATTGCCATGAAATATTTGGAGGATCTTATTTCCAGAAGTGTTGTTCTAGATAACATGTAATGTTCCTGCAGTAAAATTAAAGCTTGTGGAATTTATTTTACTTTTTTGCTGCTTTGTGTCAAGAAGCTCATAAGGAAACGTTTTTGCATGCCATGAACTGTTATGTGAATGGTACTCTTATAGAAGATATAAAAGGACAATGATGATTATGTATCCCTAACAACATTTTATTTGGCATCACAGAGGTGTATAACTCAATTAAATCTACTTCCACATTATGTTCTCTCCTGTATAGTGGTCTATACCATCAAAATCCAGTGCTAATAAGTTTTTGTTTGAGATTACTCAAACCTAATACTCGTTGCTCTTATAGTTCATTTCCACAAGTTCCTAATTGAAGTGCTAAAACTAGTTCAATTAAGGTATCTTGTAGTCATTTGTAGTGGAAATCTCCCACCTTTTACTTCCAAACTTTGGAACCTTCAATACTTGATTGTCCGTCAACATATAAGCATCATCAATTCCTTTGGGGCTTCATCGTACTTGCTTATGGACATCTAGGATATGAAAGAATTGAAGCAGCTCCCGATCATTGGAAACAACCTACCTAATCTATATCATTATGGTACTGCTTTGTTGCCATTCCTCTTGACACTTTGAAATGTAAGTGTGCATAGTTGTACATCAAAGATCTTCAAAAGAATCCCAAATTTGAAGAAATTGGGAATTCAAATTGAATTAGCCATTAAGCATGCTTCTGAACTATTTTAGTTCTTTGGTTATCTTTCGTAACAACTCCATTAACTCGATTAGCTGGAATCACTTAAATGTGTTATTATGAATCCTAAGGTTGTTACATTTGCTCTTGCTCCCCTTCGCCCTATCTCTTATATTAATAGAACTTTTTCCCTCCCATTAAGTCTTCAAAAGCTTAGTTTGAGTGGGCTTGGATATCTTAGGGAATACATGATAATTACTGCTAGGTTGCCAAGTCTTAAGGTACTCAAATTGTGGTCCTGTGCCTTTAAAGGGCTAGAATAGGTAACGTTTGAAGGGGAATTCCCTCAACTCAAATATTTGTTGCTTGAAGATATTGATCTCAAGTGCTAGAGATGATTACAATATCATTCCAACCCTTTCCAAACTATTCATTAACCACTGCTACAAACCAAAGGAGATCCCTTTGTCAATGGGAAGTAGAAGCTTACACTGCTTCAACAGAATTGACTACCCTTCCATTTTTGAGGAGCAAATAAAAAGCCATTATCCTTTGGTTGATGTCTATTCTTCATGGATGAATCTAATGTGAAACTCAAGCCATGATAGCTGGCAACTGTCATAATATTAAGGTAATATTTCATATTTAGTTTCATTAATTTGCTAATTAATCTAAAAATAATGTTTGAATTTGCATTGAGTGTTCGTATTCCTCTTCTGTACATCATCATTATAAAGGAATATATCTTATGTTGCTGGCTGTGAATTTGATGTTTATGTGATTAATTCCATCTGACAGATGTTGTGATTTATATATATTTATGTATTAATGTACTCTGATGCATGTAATTGTGTTCCAAGATATTATTTTGTTCCAGAATCAGCAACATTTGATGTCTTAATTGAAGTTTGTAGTAATTGACTCTTGATGTTTTAACTTTTATTTTTAATTTTTATTATTACATTCTACATACTCTTGCAATTTGTTTTTGAGCATAGTATTTATAAAGTAATTACTTTTATATGCTTTAAAAATGTGAAGTTAATATAGTTTTATTTGCTTATCTTTGGAAAGATATTCACTACAGAAGATCATGAAAATGAAGAATTACAGAGTTTTATTGACTTCAAATTTTATTTTATTTTATTTTATGTTTTTCTACTACTTTCTGCACTTAATTTTTGTGTAATAACAAGTCAATAAAGTGTTCTCTTTCCATTTTGTTCAAAATAGGCAGCATATGATTAGAAAGTTTGGTGAGTCAGACAAGAGATGGATGCAATATAGAATGGGCAAATCAAGTTTTACCTCAATGTGAAAGTAAAAAAGTGCAAAAAACTCTCTTATGAAAAAAAAATTAGGCAGTACCCCTGGTGTTTTAAAAAAAGTAGCAAATTACCTCCCTCCACCCCGCGGTGTAATTCACGTGTAACCAATGTAGATGGTTTTAGGGTTTTGGTTGTTCAATTGTCAATTTTGTTCCTAAATACCAACTGTTGAAAATTGATGGTTTAGATTACTTTTGCCTATAAAAATATAAAAAATATTGAAATATATTTTTATATATACATACATATATATAAATATATATAGTTAAATGTAGACATATTTATATTTAACTGTATTTATATATAGTCAAATATATTTATGTATATTTACATATACATAAATATACATAAAATCCAACCACCCCCAACCCACCCAACCCTTCCTCACCTGGTGGCTAGGTTCTGAGTCTGCCAGATGAAAATAAAAAATATACAGAGTGTGAGTAAAGGACTTAGTGAATGCTAATGTGAGTGCAAAATGTATTCATAAAAAGCTTGGTTAGAGTTCATAAAACACAAGATAATGAATGAAATTGTGTAGATATTTTATAAAATTTTAGGAGAAACAAGCAAATGATAGTCTAGTGATAGACATTTATAAACAAGCAATAAAACAGTGAATGAGTTATTATTTCTAATTTAAATACCGACAATCAATCTAGTAGTTTGTCGACCATATAACTCCCACCACCACGGTCCTTATTGTTCCAAGTAAGGCATGACCTTACCAAATAGTGTTTGAGCTTAGGTCCTTAGGAAATTCTACTACCCATCTTAGCTATAAATAGCTTCAATTGGGAGTTGGAGAATTTGGCCATGGGAGCTTATGGTCTAACAGCCAAGCCTGCTACCACTCATTGAAACCTCTCACATATCTAAATCAAGTTGGATCCTACTAATAAAATTAGAAACAATAGTAATAACAGTCCATTCAACGGTATTGGTCACGCATTTAACTGTCAATTCAAACATATGATTTTTGTATATGTCAAGTTTTCAAATAGAACTTTCTTTTAAAAATCATTATTATAAAGAAATATTTTGTATGCTGCAAAATATACCTTTTTTCTACAAATATATCGAAAGCTTAAAGAAAGTAGAGATTTTCTTATGTTATTGTTAATAGAAAGAGAAATTCAACTTGCAGTGCGTAATGGAATATTTTTTTCTAATACAATGAAAAGCATGAAAAATAGTACCATTTTCTTTATATATAACATATATCCTTCTAGGGTTTGAAAAAAATATACTTTATAAATATACACATAAGGTTAGGGGCAGTCACATTATTTATCAACAGAATCAAGGATCAACTTAATGTTTTAAGTCCCAAAACACCTATTGATACAAAAGTGACACTCAACTCAATTACATTCTAATTTGATCATTAAATCTAGTCCCAAATCCATCTAAGAAATCCAGTTGATGATTATGAAAATCTAAAACAACACTAACAAAAAACAATTGTAACATTAGTAGACGAATCATAGCATTATATTTCAAATAATAAATTTATATCCTATTTAAATATTTTGGGGGTGGGTGAATTTTTAGGAGTCAATATAGATCATTGGCCTAGTATATACACACAGTGGCGGAGCCACATGGTGTTCAGTGGGGTCATTTGACCCCACTGAAAAAAAAAATCCTTATATATGTATATATGTATATATATAATATTTTAAAAAAAATAAATTTCACCTTTAATTGACTCCAGTGCAAAAAAATGAAAATTCTTTAATGAGGGGTCAATAATTCAACTAGGAAAGAAGTG
>JACGDI010005532.1:581313-604123 GCA_014898725.1 Jacaranda copaia
TTTTATTAATATTTTGACCCCACTTACCTAAATTCCTGGATACGCCACTGTATACACATACTTATAAAACTAATCAAGAATTTCTCCTCCCATACAAATTTTGATAATTCGCTCATAACTTGCATTCTAGATATCTGATTGACTCAACTTCTATAGCATTGAAAGTTAAGAAAAGTACTAAAACTTTTATGTTGATGTTGTAGTCTATATTGGCTCATATTAGTGTGAAAAGAAGGGTTCAAGAGGCAGCAGTGGTTAACAAAAACGATCAGTTTCAGTTTTCAGAGATTTTTTTGATGTGATATATTATTATATTTTGACTATAACTTATTCTACATGGCTTGAATGAAGGTAGTTAAAATTTTTTAACAAACCTATGAGATAAACCTATAATTTATCTGCTGGAAACATTTCCAAATTCCTCTGGGCAGTAAGAGAAAAATACACTACAAAGTGCTTTTCATGTGAAGCAAACGGGCAACTTTTAGAAAAAGATTTCTGACATATCAAATCATTATATTTCATTAAAAAAATAAAATCTTAGATTACTACTTTGATAGTTTATTCTGGACAAATTTATGTTCATTTTTCAAAATTAATAGATTAAAATACTTCCATTGTCATGGGTAGAAAATTCCTAGTCTAGACCCATCAAGCATTGAGGCAGTTACAATTGATGATTTTAAAAAAATTACTATGGGGTTTGACATTTTAAGATCTTACAGTAATATTTTGAACATACCAAAGTTTTGTAATAAAATTTTTCAATTTAAAATACTAGCTTTTCAATGATCAAATAAGTTTCTGAAAATAAACTTTTCAAGCTTGCCTCTCCATTGCGTGCCTAGCTTTGACCTCAACATAAAGGACTTTATTAAGGACAAACCGATTTTCTATTCTAATTCTTCAAAACCTATGCTAATCATAAGAGTATTGTACTATAAATCTCCATCTTTGGCTAAAAAAGGTTAGCAATACAAAATCTCAACTTTAAATAATAACTTTACGAGCCTAAAAATATTATATAGAGGCCCAAAAAATATATCTAACAAACTAAAAACATTTTCCACTCAAGTAATTCATATGTGTAGTATAATATCAAATAACATAAGTCTCTAATAACTACGACCTATGATAATCCTTTATGAAGAGAAGTTAAGATCATTTTCCAAAGCTCCCATTTTAGCATTGTTACTTGTTGTACATTAGTGAACATGGATTATGTTCTTGCATTGGCAAGGACTGTAAATTTAGTAGTTTCATTGCTCTTGGCTTCTCTTTAACTTATTGAATAAGTTTGTAGCTAAGCTTGAGAAATGCTGTTTAAACCTAATTAGTGATCTTGAGGCATGTTTTTCCTCAAAATATAAGTCCCATCAACCCCAGAAAATAGAGCGAAGATATTTATGTTAATGGTACTCTTGGCAATTCAATTAAAGATATGCCTAAATTTATTTTGTAATTCCCTTGTGACCTCATATGACATAAAATTAGCTATATTTCAAACAATAATCTCTATTCTTAAAAAATTTATCAAGGTATTACATCTTTCATCCTCTTAAAACCAAAACCAAGTTTCACCCTTGAAGCTTGAAATCCCAAATACATATCTTTATTCTAATGTAGATTGTAATGGCTATCTCATGCCTTTTCTTGAATATATATATATATATATATATATATATCTAACTTTTAAACTCCCACAGTGAAAAATCACTCATTGTCAAGTCTTTTGACTTGAAAAAGAAAATCCGAAAGTTCAAACCAATAGTGTTCCATATTCGCTTCTAAAAGGCTAATGTTTCAACTCACACTTAGGATCAATCATATATTCCTCAAAGTGACAAAGTATATTATAGATCTTAAACTTTTGAGGTGGTCGTACTCTCTTCCTATCAAACTCTAATAAGAAATTTTTAGTATGGGGCCGTAATAAGAACTCAACCATCCATACTTTCCCTATCACATTGGACATGATTTTTGCAATTATTCAAAATTCTAGAGTCCATTGATGTAATTAGTAGTATTAAGGTGGAACTAATAATATAAACTTGTTCACACAAATTTCGTTGTCTACAAAATTAAATCACAAGACAGAGAAAAATAATGGACAAATTAAATTTATATCAAAGAATAATATGAGAATTTCAATTTATTAGAGAAAAATATAAATTTCCTAACAAATCTAATTCTCTGATTCTTCTCCCAATATATGATCTAAGGGCTTGAAGCTTGTTCTTGGATATATGGTGTAATATCTTTTGACTTGGTAAAAAACACTATGAAATTTCTTTGAAACTCAAACCTTGACTCCAAAATCAAAGGGTTTGTTGACTTAATGCTTTGAAAAAGTATAGGACCTTCGTGGTAGCAATACTTCGTAGCAATAGAAACTTGAAGCTTGAAGACTTGAGATTGGGAGATTGAGAATATATGATTATGTATATGAGAATATCTAAATATGTGTCCAAGTGAGTCTTTAATCATCCCTTTATATAGGTGCTCAACAAGAGACTCTGAAATGACTTGAACACATTTGATAATTATCACTTTAATACAAATATTAAAAGATAATATCAAATATTTTTGACTTGATTGGCCTATATACATGGATGCACCACGTGTCTCAACCTAATTAGCTTGAAATTGTTAGGCCACCAAATTTGATTTAGTTGACATGATTCATCTTCATCTTAGCACTTGTCTACATTTGATTTGTATAAAATAAATATTAGCTTATTAATTAAAATTAGCTATTTATTATTTAGAATTTAATTTAACAAATTTTAATATATAAATAGAAAATTTTAAATAAATAACTAATATATATTTACACATGTCATTTTTTAATTGGCTCAAAAATTAAGCCATCTACAAATGCCCCCTCAAGACTTGTTCATGAATAATGTCTTTCAGTACATTCCTAAGTGAATAAGTTGCGATAATTATTTTATATATATATATATAACATATGAGCTAACCTTTAATATATATATGTATATTTAAATACATATATATAACACATGTAAACTTATATATATGCATAGGGATCCACATGATTTCAACATTAGGTAGCCATCCCATGGCTCAGTATTCACCATATATGACATATATATAGCCTAAAGTGTGCCCACCATTGTTTAATCAATTAAGGTGGCCCACCAAAAATAGAAAACAAAGGCTATTTAAAGAATTAGTGAAACTTTGTTTTTCATTACACCATTAAATTTGGGTGGCCCACCATATCCAAAAGAACTTGTACCAAAACCTTTCTATTTTGCTACTGTTTGAAATTCATTTAACAGATGTGTTGCTATTGCCTCAAAAATCAGTTGTCGGTGATAATCTTCGGCAATCAAAAGCTCCATTTAAGGCCAAGAGACCCATCAAGATTGGAATTCTTATATTTGCTGGTTTCCACAGATGGCTGAATAGTCCAACAATCTTCAAATTCCTTTACACAATTCAATAGCTCATGAAACCATGCTGTTAACTCACTATCCATTTAGCGCGATGACTTCTACTCTAACTCTATTTGCTTCAAGTGATAAAATTGAGGATTAATCAGTAAGGATTTGATTCGTTTTATCAGGAATCAAAAAAATAAACACCATAAAAAGCAACCTCCCGTGGGGAATTAACTCTATAAGGAAAAAATTGAAAATATTTTTTTGATTGAGAGTTGTTTTGCTGTCTATTCTTCTTTTCTGGGTAGCCTTCCACTTAAAATAAAACAACACTTGCCTCATGCTCAAGAGGTGTTTGCATTATTGCTTCATTGGTAATTCTTTGAATCATTCTTGATTCTTCCAACCTTCTAATAAAAAATCTCATTGTAGGTCAATAAAACACTCAAAAGAAATTCTTATATCATTTTAGTCCTTCCTAGCAAAAGGCTTAACTCCATTTATTTATTTGAGTTTTTTCATCCTTTTGTTTTCTTATTCTTCTTCTTCTTCTTTTGTCTTTTGTAGGTTAGAAAACATAGCTCATTCCTGATTAATGCATGAGGATGTATATCGAGGATCACATAAAATCATCTCCATGCATCATCATTGGGAGTGACAAAGACAATCTCAAAGTTAAAAGTACCTGATTGGTTATCCATTAATTAGCCAATGATGTTCTTCATTTCATGCCCCGACGTCCTAGTAACTCTATGCATGTTTAAGAGTGGTCCAAAGAGGCAACTAAGGAAATGATTGATTCACGTTCTGGCGCTACATCTCGTTTGAGGATACTTCTCTTGAAGTCATCGCATCATGATGCCAAAGCCATTAGCTCAGAATTTTTATTTGTAAGTTGTCATTTCAACATTAATGGACACTTATTGAGAATTCCTGCATCAAGGTTTAGTGAAGTATTTTTCATACATGTTATTAGGGATGGATAGAGGATGTGCTAGGCCATCATGCACGTGTTCTTCATCAAACTAGGGTCTATGCAGTAGTCCATATCTCACTTTTCACATACGTTTGTCATAAGAATATTCTCCAAGCATTCCTTTAGCTGTGGTGCCCTTCCACCAACAATTTACATACTGCTACTGGTGAATTTTTGGTTTCTTTATGGGATCTTTGTGTACTTGGTGGATTACCTATCCGTGGATGTTTCTATGATGAATCAATCCCCACTGCAAAAGAATTGGTTGGTGATGACAGACATGATCCTTCTCTACCATAAAGCTACAAATATCTTTTTCTTTTACATATATATTTGCTAATTTTTTGCACTAATTTCTTCTTCTTTTCTTCTCTTCTTCTTTTTTTTTTTTAATGATGTAGCTTGTAGATCTTAAGATGCCAGTCCCAATTACTTTCAAAGGTAATTTTGGTCCGAATAATGGGGCTAATCCTTTTAACTTTCTTAGAACAAATATTTCTCAATCTCTTATTGGTGACATGCAAATGTCCCATAATACTGCTGATTCCAATAAGTGGCCAAAGGTAATATTACCTGAAATTACAACTAATAAGGCTTTTGTTGGGAAAGATAAGCCCCAAAAGATATTTGAAGCTCCATCTTAGGCACTTTCAACTACTAAAAGTTTTTAATTTTGTCCTCGAATTATAAAGACTGAAGTAGAGCAGATGTTACTCAAATTCTATTAGGAACAGATATGTCAAAAGATCATGAAAACTCTATTTGAGCAACTCTCAAAGATAATGCTTACAATTGATGATTTGATTGTAGAGATGAAATCATACATAAAAAGTACTTCATTTTTGGATGACCACTTGAGATCTTTCTTTGAGGGTGCATCCAACTACACAAAGGTTAAGTCAAATTCAATTCAAAAGAAGACATAAGAAGCCCATGAGAAAGCATTGCTTTTTGATCAATAGGATATTTTTGAGGCCGAGGTGATAGAAAGTGAGAGAGTTGAAGAGGTAAATATTTTCAAGAATGAGCTTTTTCAAATCACCAAGTAGCAAGAGGAATTAAGAACATGACTTGTTGAGTTAAGCGGTAAGGAAGAATTCGCAAACTCATCAGTCCACAAGGCAGAAGAAAACTTGTCCATTATCCAGGAAAAAGTGGCCACCAAGAGAGATAAAGTTTCAAAACTTGAAGGTACTCCATTTTTTACTGATCAAGAGGTTAAGGCTTCAAAGAGGATGGAAGCACTACTTGAAGAATCTTGCAAGGAACTAGTAGCTTTTAATATACTTGCATGAGCACTTAGCTACTCAGCCTTTTTTTTTTTTTAGCACAATTGACATAAAAGAACACTTGACTACTACATATGCAATAAAAAGTTATTCTTTTATGAATTCTCCTTATTCATTCTCTCTCTTTTTTTTTTATTCTTCAAATTGATGCCAACTTCAAAGAAAAAGTTGTATTACATGCCCCTAACAATTGAGTGGAATAAACTTACTTAAGTTCAAGAGTAAAACTGGCTATCTTAATGAATTAAACTTGGAAGCAATCAAAACGTTTTCCAATGATATGCTTGAACTTGATAAATCTTCTATAATTACTCCAATGATTTGATTGAACTAGAGAAGTAAATCATTCCAATTTGCTCCAATGACATGATTGAACTTGGGAAGCCATTCGAACAAACTTCCCCTTTTTTTATTAATGTGACTGAACTTAGGAGACAACTCTCAAGTTGCCTATTACCCCAACAAGGGGATCAAGTCATTACGCAGTTCAAAGTAAATATTTTTTTAATGGGGTGCCATTCACAGTTTATACTCATGCGGGCCAAGAGTATTCATTGCTTAACTACCTTGGACTAGGTAGGGTATTTAATATTTTAAACACATAAAATACCTTTAGCAGGGAAAGTTAGCAGTTTGACCACATACTCTACCTTTGGTGGTTACTGTACACAGTTTATACTCATGCGAACTAGGAGTAGCACGTAGTTTAAGCTTATGCGTCAAAGAGCAACATGTAGTTTAAGCTTGTATGTCAAGGACCAAACTTCTTCTCATGGATAATATCACTTCAAAACTTGCCATTTATGGGGCCTATGTGCAATCTATCTCTATCAACTAACTTGTAAGCTCCATTAGTGTAGACTTCTTTTATCACATATAAACTATCCCATTTTGACATGAATTTATTTCCCATTTGCTGAGTGATGGTAATTGGCCTTCTTACTGCCAACACCAAATCTCCAACTTGAAAAGATTAAGGATGAACTTTCTTATTGAATGCCCTTTTCATACGTGCTTGATAACATTCAAGCTATTGTTGCGCTTCAAGTCTTTTCTCATCTAAAGCTTCCAATTCCTCAAGTTGAAGATGAACATTGTCTTCAGCAGTAAGTTCTTTTTGAATTGCTATACAAAATAAAGGTATTTGACTATCAAGAGGAAAAACAGCTTCAACTCCATAAACCAATGAATATGGAGTGACCTAGGTAGCAGTCAGATGAGCTGTTCGATATGCCTAAAGAGTTTCTCCAACTTTTTTGGGTAAATTCCTTTTAGATTTTAATACTACTTTCTTTAGCAGATTGCATAAAGTTTTGTTGAACGCTTCTGCTAAATCATTTGCAGCCGCATTGTACATCGAGGAATTATATTGTTTAAATCCAAATTATGCACAAATTTTATCCATTAACTTATTGTAGAAAGGCTTCCCGTTATCAATAATGATGTAACATGGCACTCCATACTTGAAAATCAAATTACATCGAATGAACTCCACAATAGTTTCTTTCTTTACTTCTTTAAGGGGGATCGCCTCTATCCACTCGGAGAAATAGTCTGTTGGAGCTAATATGTAACCACAACCAACCGACGACTTAGGAGTATAAGACCTATAACATCAAGATCCTATGTATCAAATGGCCATGAAGCAATTGTAGAATGTAAAGGTTTAAGAGGTTGATGTATAAAGTTAGCATGCATCTGACAAACTACACACCTCTTCGCGTAATTCATATAATCTTTAACCATAGTTAGCTAATAGTCTCCCATTCTTTTAATATCCAAATGAAGCTTAGGACTCGACTAGTGAGCTCCACAAACTCCAAAATGTGCCACAGCTATAGCTTTGGTTGCTTTTTTACCACTCAAACACCATTGATAAGTACCTTCATAAGATTGACGATACAAAACATTTTTGTACAAAATAAAACGAGATGACTTCCAACATACCTTCATCCTACAGTGATGGCCTTGTGGAAATTTCCCATACTTTAGATACTCAATTAGTGATATCCTCTAATCTTCATCTTCACCAACTGAGACTGATATGGCATTTAAATCCTCACGATCAAGCTAAATCAGTAAAGGCACAATCCATCTATTGCACACAGGAATATTTGTCGTTTCTTCTTCACAAAGGGCTAAAGTGGTAGCTAGGTTAGCCAATGCAACTGCCATTCTATTTTCTTTCTTTGAGATATGACTTAAGACAACACTTTTAAAATTCTTTAATAAACAAGAGGCTAGTTCAAAGTAAAGAATCAAATCTATATTTTTAACCTCATAAACATTTAAAAGTTGATTGATTACCAATTTAGAATCACTATAGACTTCAATTTCTAAAATTTTCATTTTCAGTACCATTTGAAGTCCAATAATCAATGCCTGATATTTTGCAACATTATTGGAGCACAATTTATTTAACACTACAGAATATGTCAAAACTTGTCTTTCTGGTGAAACAAAGATGATCCCTACCCCCGCCCTATCAGATCAAGCTGCTCCATTAAATAACATTGTCCATGTCGGCAAGATCTCGACAAAAAGAGCATTTTCTTTATGTAATTCATCAAATACTTCCCAATCTGCAAGAATAGGTGATCTGCTAGAAAATTAGCAAGAGATTGTCCTTTAATTACTTTTTGAGAAACATATGTGATATCGTACTGATTGAATATAATAGACCACTTAGCCAATCTTTTTGAAATCATGAGTCTTGACATTACAAACTTTACATGATTAGCATGTGAAATAAGTAGGAAAAAATAAGCCTCAAAATAGTTCTTCAACTTTATGATTGCATAAAATAAAGCAAAGCAAATTTTCTTGACAAGGGAGTATTTCAACTCATTTTTAGTTAAGGTTTTACTCAAATAATGTAAAGCTTTCTCCTTTCCTTTATCATTTTCTTGTACCATGAGATTGCCAATTGACCGTTCTTATGCTACAATGTACAATATCACTGGTTTTTCAGGTGTAGGAGCTCCCAAAATTGGTAGATTCATGATGCATCCTTTTATGCTCTCAAAAGCATTTTCACACCCTTTATCCCATACGAAAGAAGCATCTTTCTTCATCAGGTGATCAAATGGTTGGCACCTTCCAACCAAATTTGATATGGTCCTTCTTATAAATGCAAGATTGCCTTGTAAACTATGTAATTCTTTAAGATTCCTTGGTGGTTGCATCTTCTGGATAGCATCAATTTTGGCAGGATCAACTTCAATTCCACAATGTCAAAGTATAAAGCCAAGGAACTTGCTAGACGTGACACCAAATGCACACTTAAGGGGGTTTATCTTCAAGTTATATTTCCTCAGTTAATCAAATACCATGCAGAGATCTTCTAAGCGAATATCTTTGTTTTTAGTCTTAACCACAAGATCATCAATGTGGCACTCTACCCTTGTGTGTACCATGCCATCAAAAATATTCTACATAGCTCATTAATAAGTCGCACCTATATTGTTCAACCTAAAAGGCATCACTTTGTAATAGCATATACCCTCTAATGTGTAAAATGCTATACACTCCTTATCTTATGGTGACATTCTAATTTGATTGTACTTGAAAGATCTATCCATGAAAGATAAAGCTTCATGTCCACTAGTTGCTTCAACCATGAGTTCAATAATAGGTAATGGAAAATCATCTTTTAGACATGCCCTATTCAGATCTCAAAAATCAACGCAAATATATATCTAACCATTTTTCTTCATAACTGGCACGGTGTTAGAGATCCAAGTTGGATATTTAACTTCCTAAATAAATCCTGCATCAATAAGCTTGTTGACTTCAACTTCGATTAGAGAGACGAGATCTGAAGGAAGCACTTACTATGACTATTTTATTGTGCAAGCCCCATATTTTATGCGAAGGTGATGGATTGCAACTTTTGGATCTAATCATAGCATTTCTTTGTATGTCCAATCAAATACATCCTTGTACTCACTCAAGATTTTGAAATATTATTATTCTTCTTCAGGATTTAGAATCTTGCTAACAAATATAGGATGGGGCTCTTCTATCTTGCCAAGATTCAACTCTTTGAGCTCATCAACAGCCGCCTGTCCACCATTTTCAAGTTATGGAGGAGCTTTTAAGACTTCATGTTTAGGACTTTCTGAATTGAGCTCTTCATCAACAGTGATATGATTACATGCTTGTAACTTGTCATTTTCTCTATCATATGGATATTTGATCTCAACAACTCTCATTCTCTGGAATGTGATACTCCATTTTAATGCTTTATCTAATTTTGAAACTGAGACAGGCACCATTATACATGTTGGGTAGTTTATAACTTGTATAAAATCACTTGCCACTAATCTATTGAATTCTTCAAGACACGGATCATGCAATGTAGGATTTAGCTCATCTTTAACACTTATGTAATTAGAGCTGATGGTGATTTCCACTTCATTTTCTTCTACACCACTCTTTCTGCATGGATATTTTACGATACGCTGTTTTATTTTCATAGGTTTGTCCATATTGATGACTACAATTATAGATCCAGCTCCATTTGATTGGGCTATGTGAAGAGTTTGACTCTCATTTTTTAACTCCAACATATCAATTTTATTGTCAACACTTTTTTTTGCAGCATTATTTCTGAGTCTATTGAACATAGAACCTCTCAAACGTGGACCTTTATTAAACCTACTTTGATATTTAACACCAAGTCTTTAAAGATAAAAAGATGAGTAATCAGATCACTGATACAATCAAAGATAGAAACTTGATGATTATTTTGTTTTTGCTATCCTACTTCACAAAATCTTCTGTAGAAATATGCTAGACATTAGCACACTTAACCTTCTTTGTCACGCATATCCTGACCGATTTTGCAACTTTGAGGCCTATCTCTTTAGTTTTTGTTATATTTCACTGAGTCCATGAACTTTTTCTCTAGTTAACTCAGGTTTAAGCTCACTTAGATTAGGTGGATTAACAAAGTTATAGCCAAAATTTTCAAGCAACTTATTTGCCTCAGGATCAAATGTCCCCTCAAATTCTTTATGGGAAACCCTTGCAATAGACGATCTATTATGGATTGATGAGCTTATACCAACAAAAGGCATGGTGAAATCCTTTTTCAGAGTTTAACTTGCGCTCGATTTTACCACTTTTAATTGGCTTTGAGTAGTATCATTTGACTCAATACATACTCCAATTGGAATTTTTTTTCTTCTCTTGATATGCCTGCGATGTATATTAAAAATTTGGTAAGTTGGAATCATCACTGTGCTCGCATTCTTTGCTCGTCAAAACCTTAGTAATTGTTAGTTTACTGAAATTTTTAGAACAATCTTGTCTCCCTTCAACGAAGTGGTTGCCTAGAGCTTTTGCAGGTTGCACTTCACTTATTGAGTCAAGATTCACATAAAGTTTAGCATCAACAAAGTATGATTCAGCTTCAATAAATGGCTTCACATCTATATCAATTCTCATAACTTCTCTATTTTTTAAATGCTTGAAGAATTAATGGAGAGCGAAAGGTATTACTCCATTTTCATGAAGCTATGGTCGTCCAAAAGTATATGGTAGAAAGTCCTTGCATCAATAATATGAAATAAAGTACTTACTTCCAACATACCAAAAGCTCGTTAGCCTCTTTGATTGAAATCGTGAATAGTTAGGCAACTGTACGAGAGATCCTCAATAGAAATCCCCAAATTCTTCATGATAGATTTTGGCATGATATTGATGGCAGATCCTCCATCAATGAGTAAGCGGTTACCCTTTTGCTCCTACATAAATTCTAAGACAAAAAGTGGCCTATTGTGAGGTTTTGATCCCAATAACAAGTCCTCATCCATAAAAGCAATGTCCATACAATATGAAGTAGAGTGTTGCTCTTCAATTTTGCAAGATATAGCATGCACTGCTTCAACTCTTTGATCAAAGAATTCAATGGGAAAATAATCTTTTAAAGTTACCTGAATCCTTTTGTAGCCTGTAAAGAAATTTTTCTACTTACTATTTGTAGCCTTTAGACTCTTCGTCATCATTAGTTGAGGGCATCTGACCACATATGAGACCTTTAATGCTAATAGACGAGATTGATTGACATATCTTTTTCTCCTTTATTGGGGTGTCATAATAGTCTACTCACTGCTATCTTCAGTTTTTGTGGTAAAACTTGTTTCCAACTTAGTCACTTCATCAATGAATTGAGTCTCCATTATCACTAGATCTAAGCTTCCAAACTAAAGCATTGTTGATGCACCCATAAGAGAAGATGAGAAAACACTGTCTTTGCTTGCAACACATGTGGTATCTACTACAGTTATAGCACTAGTAAGGTTTGATCCAACAACATCTTCCATATCAAGAATTATCTTTCCATCTCTTGCCAATGCTATTACCTTATCCTTGAAGATAAAGCATTTCTCTATTGGATAACTGACAAGTTGATGATATTTGCAATATTTTGGATTGCTTACCTTTTCAGCTTCTTTAGGAAATTTTAATTCTTGCAGTTCAATCAACCTCTTTGTCAATAATTCATCAAAAATATGAGAAACATCATAATCTAGAAATAGATATTCCTTCTCCTATATTTCTTTTAGTGTTTTCTTGCCGTTGGAATGCATTGATCTTCCATTTTCTCAGCAAACTTTTTATCACTTGTAGGAATTTTTATAAAGGCTGTTATGATATCCATTGATTCCTTAGTAGCAGCTTTGCCATATTTTTCACTCTTTTTTGAATCTTTCTTTTCTTTCTTTAGGTATTCAACAGGAATTCCAACCTACAATTAGCAATGGTAAGCTCCATGCCGTGGGCATGAGTGGTTAATTCTTCAAAAGTGTGAGGCTTGATTCCTTAAAGAATGTAGAGTAGTCCCCAATGCATATCTTGAATACACATCTCTACTACAGACATCTCTAAGAGTCTATCCTTGCAGTTCAAACTTAATGCACACCAACAATTAATTTAGTCTACCACTGGCTCATCCTTCCATTATTTAGCATTGGCAAGTTCAATCATGCTCATAGTCTGGCACGTACTGTAGAAGCAATTCAAAAACTCTCTTTCCATTTGATCCCAACAATCAATCAATTTAGGTTCTAAGTCAATGTACCAGTCAAAGGCATTTCCTTTTAATGATCGTACAAATTATTTCAAAAAAAAATTACCATGCATCCTTACATTTTTGCATGTCTCTATGAAATAGGCTGTATGTTATTTTGGATTTCCCTTCCCATCAAACTGTTGAAATTTTGGTGATTGATATCCTATCAGCATTCTTACCTAGTCAATCCTCCTCGTACAGGGCTTTTAATACACAATAGAACTTTGAGAAGTCATGCCATACTAAGCCCTAATAGTATTAGTGATCATGTCCTGCAATTGTTGAACAGATAATGTAGCAATAGAAGTTGCAAAGTGGTTGATTTTTTGATCAGCTTCTTGCTTGTAAGGTATCACGTCAACTTATCTCTGCATTATTGTATGACCAAGGAAAGATAGATAATTGTAGCCAAATCCTCCAAAATGAGAATATTCCTGCATGTTCATAAGTTGCACAAATTGTTGATCTTTTTCTTCCATAATCTTTTGGAGGTCAGCTATAGCTTGAGCCATCTAAGTATGTTGTTGCCACTTAAGTTGCTATAGCTGAAAATTTTGCAAAAGACAATACCTTAAAATTCATTTCCCTTGAACTTCCAAATTTAGAATCATCAGATGGAATAAAATTAGTATTCTTGCCCTAGTCATAGGCTAATTGACAGATTCAGTAGTAGGGTCAACAGCATTAGCAGCGTCTTTCCTAGCCAAGTTGAGTTGGTTCCTCTTAGGTGCCATTGAGTAGTTGCAAATATCTTCAAAACTCGAACAGGAAAAAGAGATAAGGGGTAAATTCGGGTCCCACTAGGCGTGCCAGAAATTTGTTCAAACAAATTTCATTGTCCGCAAAATTAAATTACAAGACAAAAAAAATAATGGACTAATTAAATTTATATTAAAGAATAATATGAGAATTACAATTTATCAGAGAAAAATATAAATTCCCTAACAAAACTGATCCCCTGATTCTTCTTCCAATATATGATCTAAGGGCTTGAAACTTGTTCTTGGATATATGATGTAGTATCCTTTGACTAGGTAAAAGACAATACGAAATTTTTTTGAAACTTGAACCTTGACTTCGAGATCAAAGAATTTGATTACTTGATGCTTTAAAGAAGTATAAGATCTTCACGATAGCAATACATCATCGCAGCAGAAACTTAAAGCTTGAAAACTTGAGTTTGGGAGCTTGAGAATATATGAATATGTATATGAGAATATCTAAATATGCATCTATGTAAGTCTCTAGTCATCCTTTTATATAGGTGCTCAGTAGGAGACTCCGAAATGACTTGAATACATTTGATAATTTTCTCTTTGATGCGCATATTAAAAGATAACATCAAACATTTTTGACTTGATTGGCCTACACACATGGATGTACCACGTGTCCCAACTTGATTAGCATTGTTAAGCCACCAAATTAGATTTGATTAACATGATTCATCTTTATCTTGGCACTTGTCGACATTTGATTTGTATAAAATAAATATTAGAATTTTAATTAAAATTAACTATTTGTTATTTAGAATTTAATTTAATAAATTCTAATATATAAATAGAAATTTTAAATTAATAACTAATATATTATTTACACATGTCATTTTTTAATTGGCTCAAAAATTACGCCATCTACAAAACTTAACCACTTTGAAAGCACACTAAATTCAGATTAAAGAAAATACGTATAATACTTGAGCTCTATACCTAACTCATTTACTACTGAAAAATTCATACCTTATAGTACCTCACTTCATTCACAAAAAATAATGAGTGACTAATATCTTTATCCAAGGTTCATCAATAAATACTAATTAAATTTATATTTGTGAACCAAAATATTTTTTGGTATTCTTTGCAAAACTAATAGAGTATCTCCTTCGGAATGAGTTAAATAAGATATCTCTAATATAGGTGAATATAGCGCCTTGCACGAGATTTCAACACAACCTTACCTGTACCAAGCCGTAATATCTCATCCGACTAATAAATTTCATAGGTAAAGCCACTATACCTCTTCACATCTAGAGTTGATTTAATTTTTAATGCCATTGTATCACATGGATCTAAATTCTTTTTTTTTTTTTCTTGTATTTCGTCGAGAAATATATATTTTTCATGTTTTTGAATAATTGAAAGTTTCTATATAGTCATAAAAAATTGCTTAAAAACCCTCTAAAACAACCAGTTATTTCCATATATACAAATTATAAGACATACTAGAGAAGAAAATCAGCTCAGCTGTAAAATCCTTGCTCAAATCAACTCTCTAAAGCAGAGAAACCGAGAAATTGTCGAGCTAGGGTTTCTTCAACTGAAAGTTCCATTATAATACATGAATGAAGATGAAGATTTGCATGGGAGGAAATGGTAGAGAGAGAAGAGTGAATTTTTCTGTGTTTGTAGATTTAGGGATTTTGGTTTAGCGCAAAAACTTTGGAAACAAAAGAAAAGTGAAAAAAAAAAGTAAAGGTGTTGAAGTGAAAATTTCACCATCTTTTTGAAAAAAAAAATTATTATTTTATTTCATTGCACTTAATAGTAAAATATAGGGAGAAATATTTATTACTACACTTTTATAAAAGTGTAGGGAAAATTTTGGAGCCAATTTTTGTTCGCCAACATGTTTTTTGTGAATAAAAAATTAAATAAAAATTATTTGTTTTATCTTTCCTTAACATAATCTAAAAATGTAGGGATATATATAAGTTGCTACACTTATATAAAAGTGCAGGAAAAGTAGTGTAGTAATACCTCTTTTTTCTTGTAGTGTTTTGAAAAGAATTTTAGAGAATTAATGTATTAATATATTCAAAACCCAAAACATTTATTTTAATTTTAAAATTATTAATAATCCAAAAATATGAGATCTTGACAAAAATAACTTTAAAACTATTTATTCAAATTTATTGAATTTTAGTTAAATATTTTGGTTGGACCAATTTTTTACGCACTGAACCCATTTTGACATTACTAATAAAACCACCAACACCCAACTTGAGACGATTTTAAATTTCTAAGGTCCAAATCAATTTAAAATCATGTAGATTAGGCTCGATTATGGCTGTCACTGAACCAAATTTGGACTGGATCATACTAGATTCGAATTCAAATTCGACAGCAATATGTCTTATCCAAATTTGATTCAAGATTCTATAGGATCTTGGTTGGTGTAATCATATCTAAATTCATATGAAAATTGGATATTTGGAAGAAAAAAATCTGAATCCTCCCAAAAATCATCTATTTGTTATTTTTTTTATAAATTTAGTAGAATCAAAATCCAAAATATTCATCCTTAAAAAAATATATACGCAATAAATTAACAAATAAATTTTCAAGTTAAATTATTTAAAAGCAACAATAGAATATAATTTAATCATATTCATTCACCAAATATTGTATTTTAGCTTTTGTTGCTAATAATAGTACTTACTTAGCATTATAAATACATATATACTTAATTCTTTCATAAGCTAATTATAGACTTAAAGTTTTTTTTTAAGAAAAAACTCATTTTGATTAGATTGAGATTTGCATTACACTCTTACCATATCATGGCACTCAGCTCCTGCTCATTATTTTTCATATCAGTTTTTGTTATAAAAATAGATAAACAAGTGATGCAATTATGATGTAAATAAACTTGAAATATAATAATTTGTGCAAAAAGTATCTGATTTGATATATTATATTGTAGAAGAGCTCATTACTCTTTGTCCAAAAATTTATTTTGGCATTGCTATAAGACCCCGCATGTACATATGTGTAATACTATATAGGTATATATATACAATACTACATATATTTGGATTTGAATTATTAATGAATTGGATCGAGCCAAATCCATAGTTGTTCTATTTATTACGGATTATAACTTTTCCAACTAGATCATATCCGTTAAATTTTTTATCAATTAAAAATATTAAATAATTAGATCAAATTCAAATTAAATTCAAATTAGAATTCACTCTAGTGACAACCAAGGTTCAACCATAGACTCTAACCCATTTTACCACCGCTAACCTTGATGACGGAAGCCACTCCCGCTGGCAAACTGTATTAGAATTATATTAAGCATAATAACCAATCTCCATTAATGTCTACATCGCTCTCGTGGTAGAAATTTAATATTATTCCGAAGATTTCAATATATATATGATGTTAATAACTCCAAATTTATCTTCATAACATGAATACTTCAATAATGCTCCTATGGTCTGCATTTTCTTTAATTGATTTGGATTGATTTATCCGCAGTCTAATAAATTGCATTCATTGCATCAATTATGCTTAAATGACCCATATTATGTCCCATCGATGATGGCTTACCCCCCAAATAAAGCACTTATCAGGTAATAATTCATATTTTAACGTTATATCTTGATAACTTGAATACTTCAATAATGCTTCTAAGGTCTACATTTTCTTTATTCGATTTGGATTGATTTATCCGCAGCCTAATAAATTGCATTCATTGTATCAATTATGTTTAAGAGACCCGTATTAAGTCCCATCAATGTTGGCTTACCCACGAAATAAAGTACTTATAAATTAATAATTCATATTTCAACGTTTACAACTATGTAATGATAAATACTTTCATAAGTTTTTTCCCAACACTTTTTACCTACATACTTTCAAACCCTAATGCTACCAAGAAAAAAAGGAAAAAGGAAAAAGAAAAGAAAAGAAAAAGAAAATTAGTGACAAATTAGTAAGTAGCAATACAAAAGTTGCCATTAATTAACTTAATAATGAGTAAAATAGTGTTTATGCTGTCACCATTGATAGTACTGAGACACCTATTGTGATAACTTAGTGATAATGAAAATTTTATAACAAATTATTGTGGTAATTCATATTGTCACGATTAGAGTGTCATTAATGGTCAATGGTGACAAATTAAAATATTAATTTTTGTCACTATTAAGCTATATTATGACAAAATAAAAATTATTATCACTTAAAAAAATTATTGGTGACAAAATAAAAATTATTTTCATTTAATATATATCATTAGTTCTAATTTTCACTTTGTCACTTACTTTTTCTCAGCTACTACTATATTTTTTTTAGATGCAACTTGAGTTGAAGGGCTTTGCCAACCTAAACTTTTACCATGGTTTCAAGGTATAAGTCCGACTCAACTTGACTGTTGTCCAGTCCAATAACATGCCTCATAGTTGTATATATACTAAAAGATAATTAGCGTTTTGCGGTGGTTATCGGAGGGAATTTGTGGCAGTTTCAACCGTCTCTAAATGACTACTACAGATATCGGGAATGCATTTTGTGGCGATACAAAACAGCTACTAGAGTGGCTGTTGATAACATTTTGGCAGCAGTACTTTAGCATTTCGTGGAGATTAAAAACAGCCAAGATGATTTTATTTTTTTGGTATATTATCTTTTTGCATTTACAAAACCGCCGCTATGATTTTATATTTTTGTGATTTATCATTTTGCAGCAATTATAAAACTGTGGTGATGTTTTTATCTTTTTAGATTGTTATTTTCGCAGCGATTTGAGAACTACCACAATAAGTTCTCAATTTTTTTAATTTAAATTTCCAAAATAATTTTTATTTTTTTTCATTTTTGACATAGCAGTGGTTGCTAAGAAACCACTGCGATGTTTTTCCTTCTTCTTTCTTTTTATTTTCTTTAAATGTAGCAGCAGTTGAGAACCACTGCAATATTTTTGGAAACACCGCAATGATTTTTCAATTTAACGGTGGTTCCAAAATTAACACAAATAATTTCATTTTTTCTATCCTCTTTGCATAAATTTTTATCGATTACTAACAAATTTATTATCAATTTTAATCGACAAAATATAAGACAACAAATAACATCAAATACAGAAACATCAAACACGTTTTAGATTACTTTATCAATCACAAAATATTAAAATAAGAAAAATTCTATGACATTTTACTATCAAAACTGCACTTTTTTTCACCTAACCATATATAAACAAATTTTGACCAAATATTATGAAAAAACTTCATCACATCAATGCCAGGAGCCTTCTTTTCTTAGGTATTATTATAGTCAAATCTTCTAATTTTATGGACATTGTCATGCCCCAAAATCAAACCACGTGGTCCAATCTCAAGTCGTGAAACTCAATCTCAAATGATGATATTAAAAATCCCAAAACAATAAAGTTATATAGAAATTCAAGCAATTCCAAGCTTGTGCCATGACACAAAAACTCAAGTACCATTACCTAAACTAAAATAACTAGAGACCACAATAAATAAAATAGAAACAATAAGCTTAGGAAAATACAGTAGTCTATTACATAATCTAATCAACGACTTCAACCTTAATTCTCATCATACATAGGATCCACCTCCTCACTAGGACTAAGATGTAGGTTTGCTAAAAGGACATTAAAGAAAAAATGAATGTGAGCAAAAGACTCAGTGAGTGCCAATTGTGTGCAATGTGAGTTCATGAAATATAATCATTTGTACAATGAAACATTCAAGAATTCGCACAATGAAAATATATTGGAAAAAAACAAAAGCGGAATTCATAAAATAGTGTAGCAGTAATGGTTAAGAAGTTTATAAACAGTCAAGCAGTGATAAGTTAAGAGTTTAATAAACGGTTTTCCTAGACCTACAACTTAAATATGATGATCAAATAATATTTTCTATAATGAGTCAAATAGTCAGTCAGTATTGTCAAAGCGTGATAGCTTGGCATAGTGTAGATGCCTGGGGGGAAATCCCTAACACATTGCTGATACCCATGGGGAAATCAATAGCATATTGCTTGTACCCAGGGGAAAATCCCTAGTGAACCGCTAAGACCTAGGGGGTAATACTTAGCGTACTGCTGACACCCAAGGGGAAATTCCTAGTGTGCCTAGTATAGCCAAACATTCGGCCGGGATGGGCACTAAACAGTTCTCCATACCAATATCAAGTTAATAAATAGTTTACAGATACCTAGGGGAAATTCCTAATGTATCGTTGATACCAGATAAAACAGTAAGCCAAGAAGCAACAAATAACAGTACGGGACAATGCAAAACAGATAACAGTGCAGGGCAATACAGAATAGAACAGAAATGCTAATAGGGTAGTACAATACTAAGAAATGGAATCAAACAAGCAAACATGGCCGTTTAAAGCTGTATAGGATAAACAAATGTGCTGGCAAGGCAACAGATAACAATACAGAACGAAACAGATAATAGGAAAGTAACAGTAATAGTAATTAGTTCATCATCAAGTTTAATCTGCTAGTCTAGAAACATAAAAAAAATCATAAAAGTATAGGTTTTCTTTTATCCTGAAATAAAACAAGAAAAAATTAATTCTTTTTGTGCACAATGAAATTCATATGTAGTGCAGTGAAAGTTGAAAACAAATCACAAAGAATTATATCATAGCATACATCTTTCTAGGTTTTGAAACATACAATATATGGTGTTTATATATTTAGACACTCACAATACTCTATATTCATCTGATCAATGCATATTTAGACACTCACAATACTCTACATTTATTTGATCAATGATCTCCTAGGGCTAGCTTGAATAACCTGCTAAGTAATGATAATAATTAAATCAGTTTCATCAAATGAACACTTCAACAAATTCTTAAACTTTCTTGCTCAGTCTAGAATACCCAATTCCTATACAAAACTTTCATAACAAATGCCTAGAATGGCTTAAATACCTAAATGATTCTTCCTAAATTTAATGTGACAAATTCAAATGGGAACCATACTTGTTATCCTCACTAGGAGTACTCAGGTAGCATTGAAGATTAGAGAAATATAACTAACTTAGCCACTAGTTTTTTGAAATTAGAATGATTCTAGGACTAGGGCACAATTTTGTAGTAACGAATTTTCATGACTTTCAATAACAAAAATAAATAATATATAGTTCTAATATTTTATTTATTCTTTTTCTAGAACAATTTCAAGTTATTCTAAAAACAGAAAAAATGAAACACTTTCATTATCATGATATTAAATCCCTCAAGTTAAAAAAAATATCTAAACCAGATGTATGCTTAGGCAGTTAAATTGAATGAGTTTTAGAGAAATAATCACAAGGCCTAAGTTTATAAAAATTTTCAGTAATGTTACTAACACATCAAAGTTTTTTAGTAAAATTTATCACTTTAAAATACTAGCATTTAGATGGATAAAAGAATTCAAAACTGAACCTACATAAACTCGCCACTTAGTCTAGCAAAGTATATTTTTGGATTTTTATAAAATTCAATAATGATAGTTAAGACCTAAAATTCTCTGAAAATGTTTTAGACACATTAAAGTTTACACAAGAAAATTTTGAAGCAAAACTAACAAAATTTGACCCAAGAACTAATGTAAACCTTTTAATCTTAGAATTTGGAAAATCATAATCCAGTAGCATCAACAATTATTGTAATTCTAAAACCAATAGCCGCTTTTGAATTGATGCTTTTTCATCTCAAGTTGGCACCTAAACTACCAAGTGCATAATTCCAGCAAAGCTTCAATTATTATCCTAAATGACTTCAAACTATTAATCTTTACTTTTGAATCATAAGCAATTTACAAATCAAAGAAATATCCAATTCCAAATCCTACTAGTGGCAAATCAACACAGCCTTTTGGCTATCATCCCATATAACTCATGTCCTAATAACCATTAATCATTTCAAACAAAATAATCCCATCTAGTTTATCAATCAAAGACCAACATGGATGAAGACAAATCCACAAAATATTGTTTAAATTGTTTCCTTGGTATATTAAATTAATAGGCAACCACATTACACAATTGTACCCTTAGACACAACCTGCTTGCCTGAATGTTGCTGCAACTGTATTCGTCTCACTATTAGATGACCAATTGTTCTCAAGGAGTTGGTGACAGATACCAAGGGCATGAGCCATATTCTCCTCTTCTTTCTTTCTTCCATCTTCGTTTCTTTCTTTTTTGCATTTCACCATCTAACAGTTCTCCTACTATAAGAAAACTGACTTTCACCAATGGAAAATTACCAACGGACAAATTTTGTTGGTAATTACCAACAGATTTCAAAATCAAACTTTAAAAAGCTTTGCCAACAAATATAGCAATGAATTACCAATAGAATCAGTGACGGATAGAATATTCGTTGGTAATCAGTTGGTAAATTAGCAATAGAGATAAAATTCGTTGGTAATGGGTCAGTAATTTTACCAACTGAAATAAATTATGTCGATAATCTGTTAGTAATATTTCCAAAAAATTAATGTTCATTGGTAATCCATTGGTAATTGTTTAATATTATAATTCTATTGATAATCCATTGGTAAAATTTTTGAGAGATGTACTTCCGTTGGCAATCCGTTGCTAAAATTTTCAAAAGATATAATTCCATCGGCAACCCATTGGTAAAATTTTTTAGATATATAACTTTGTTAATAATCCATTGATAAAATTACTAACCAAAATAAATTGTTAATAATTCATTAATATGCTAGTCAACACATCTCTATTAATAATTATTTAATAAAATAAATTATTTGAAGTTATATATTAAGTATAATTAAATAATAATTACATTTTTTATAACTATAAATAAATAAATAATAATTATATAAAATTAAATTTTATCATGAAAGTTGACTACTCACAAAATACTAGTGAATAATTAAATTGATACCCTCTTCTTGCTTTCTTCTCTCTCATTTTTTTTTCTCTTGGTAGGAACTAAAATGGGAGCCAGCAGATCTGCTGGCCTCACCGGTGAAAGGGAGGCCAGCAGTAGCTACTGGCCTTTCCAGACCCAACAGCAACAGCTGCTGGGTCTCACGACCTGGCGAGGCCAACAGTAGCTACTAGCCTTGCCAGCCACAGGGAGGCCAGCTGCTGGCCTCACCATCGTGCTGGAGAGGCCAGCTGCCATGCTGTTGCTCGCCAACACTACTGGTTTTAATTTTTTTTTTTTTGAAATTTTAGAATTTTGGTAATATTTTCTTTAATTTTGCAAGTGTACAAATTTTGCATCTTTGGATATTGTAAAAGGTAAATTATTGCTTATGAATTGTGT
>JACGDI010005532.1:604223-623498 GCA_014898725.1 Jacaranda copaia
CTATAGTAGTGGGCTTATGTTGGGAACTTATGGACATTGAATTTGAGGGGTTTAAGAAAAAATATTCACAATTTTCTTATAAAAATTAGTCTAATAAAAAATATATGTTTTGAGTTAAGCACTCTTAATGTTAGTTTTTCTATAGTAGTGGGCTTATGTTGGAAACCCATGAACATTGAATTTGAGGGGTTCATTTTGCTTATAATTTGCTAGTGTGTTGTTATATCTGGAATTTAATTAATGTTAGATTATTTTTGTTGTTCTGTTATAAAATTTTTGTTTTATTCTATTTTTGTTTCATTCCATTTAAAGTGTGTTGAGAATAAAATACACTTGTGGAGTTAATAAGATTATGCATTTTAGAAGAATCATTTTTAGAAGAATAATATTCGACCAAACATTATATTCTTTTGCTAGTGTGTTGAGTATACCATACAATTAAGGAGTTAATAAGATTATACATTTTAAATAATTTTTAAATATTAACTAATAGCAGGGCCTCTTGTCTAATATAGTTGCAATTTATGAATCTTGTCTAATATAGTAGCAATTGTAAGATGAAATAATAGTAGCAATTTGTGTTTAATATGTCCATTTTCCACATATGTATTACAAGATGAAATAATAGAAGCAATTGTCATCCATGTTAAGCATTAAATTACAATAATTAGTTTTTGTTATGCAATACTTTACCCCATTTAACATGCTACCTTTTAAATTAGATTTTAGATTTTTTCATTAAATATATTTTTGAAATGTAGTAATCATACTAGTGATCATAGTTGGATGTGGCATCAATTCGATGATAGAGGAAATATTACATTTGAATTTCAAAATGGGGTAATTGAGTTCATAGATTTCGCTTACTCTCAACTAAGAATGGTGCATGACAGTCAAATAAGATGTCCTTGTTCTAAATGTTACAACAAGAAATTTTTTAGACGACAAAAAAATAGATTTGAGCGTGGTAACATTGTCTAGGCCGCACATGGTGAGTCTTATGAAAATAGGCCGCACATGGTGAGTCTGTTGGACCCGACTTCAGTTGAGGCTTCAACAGTGATAAGAATTTTGAAAGTAATGAACAACTACCTAATCCTAATGCACAAACGTTCATTGACCTTTTGAAAGATGTTGATGAACATTTATGGGAGGGTTGCAAGAAACACACTAAAGTCTCAGCTATCTCTCAATTATTGAATCTCAAATTAGAGTTCAATTTACCACAAGCATGCTATGATTGCCTCACTATAATTGTTAAAAATATGATGCCAAAAGATGAAAAATTGCCGAGCAACTTGTATAGTACAAAAAAGATGGTGGCAAACCTTGGCCTTGGTTATTAGAAAATTGATGTATGCATCAATAATTGTATCTTGTACTACAAAGAAAACAAATATTTGACCAATTGTACAATATGTGGTCATGATAGATACAAGCCAAGGAATTTAGGTTTTAAGAAAGATGTGCCTTTTAAGGTCTTACGTTACTTGTCGCTAACTTTGAGACTTCAAAGACTTTATATGTCAAATTTGACTACTAAGGAAATGACTTGGCACTACAAAAATCAGTGTGAGGATGGAAGTATGGCACACCCAACACATGGTAAAGCATGGAGATACTTTGATCAATGTCACCCATCTTTTGCTTCTGAACCACGTAACGTACAATTGGGATTATGCACTGATGGGTTTACTCCATTTAATATTATTGGTGCTCCATACTCATGTTGGCCTGTAATGGTAGTTGTATACAATTTTCCTTCAGGAATGTGTATGCAAACACCTTACATATTTTTAAATATGGTAATTCGAGGTCCAAAGTCTCCTGGGAGAAAGTTGGATGTGTTTTTACGTCCATTGATTGATGAGTTGAGGTTGCTCTGGACTGATGGAATTCAAACTTATGATGTGTACACAAAATAAAACTTTCAAATGAGAGCAGCGTTATTGTGGGCAATACATGATTTCCCTGCTTATGGCATGGTTTCTTGCTGGAGTACTCAAGGTCGATTGTCGTGTCCTTATTACATGGCGCACACAAAGTTGTTTTATCTTTCAAATGGACATAAAATTTTATAGTTTGATTGTCATCAGCAATTTTTACCTCCTCACTATCCATATAGAAGGTAGGCCAACAAGTTCAAAAAAGATAAAATAGAAGAAGGTTCCCCTCCTCTATGTCTATTAGGTAAAGAATTATGGAGTCAAATATCTCAACTTCCTCCTATGACATATGATATACTTGGCAATCCTCAAAGTTTACCTAATTTTTGTTGGACTCATAATTAGTTCAAGAAAAGCATATTTTGGGAATAATCTTATTAGAGTTCAAATCTTCTTCATCACAATTTGGATGTTATGCACATAGAAAAAAATGTGTTTGAAAATATTTTTCATACAGTTTTGGATTCAAAGGGTAAATCAAAGGGTAATGGGAATGTAAGAAAGGATTTGGAGTGGTACTGTAGTTAGCCTAAACTACATTGTTTTATAATGAGAATAGGAAGCTTTGTAAGTATAAAGCATCATACACATTAAGTCAAGAACAAGTAAAAGAAGTGTGCAATTGGGGTAAACAATTGATGTTTCCTGATAGATATGCTTCAAATATAACTCGATGAGTAAACAAAAAGGAATGCAAATTTTATGGGATGAAGAGTCATGATTGCCATGTGTATGATTGCTTCCAATTGCATTTTGTGATCTATTGCCAAAATTAGTTTGGGAATCAATATTAGAGCTCAGTGTCTTTTTTAGAGATATATGTTCAACTGTATTACGTGTCGATCATATGGAACAATTGGAGAAGAATATCGTCAAAATCATATGTAAACTTGAAAACATTTTCCCACCAGCATTATTTGAATGCATGGAACACCTACCAATCTATTTAGCTTATGAAGCTAAGGTTGGCGGGCCAATACAATATCAATGGATATATCCATTTGAGAGGTACATTAATTATAATTATAAAATTGTTATTTAATTTAGTAAACTTCTAAAACAAATTTTCTTATATATTTTTAATTGATTTTTGTGAGTTAGATTTTTTCATCATTTGAATGAAAAATTTAAGAATCGAGCTCAAGTGGAAGCTTCAATTGTCGAGGCATACATTATTGAGGAAGTTTCAACATTTTGCTCTTTGTATTTTGAGCCTAATGTAGAAACAAGATTAACTCGAGTTCCAAGAAATGATGATGGAGGTGAGATCAAACATGGGGGGTCGTCTTTCTATTTTCACTCATCTAGGAAGAGCATTTGGCACTCAACAACCTATGAAAATATTGGATGCCAATGATTTGAGTGTTGCTCATAAATATGTTTTGTTGAATTGTGTTGAGATCACTCCATTTGTAGAGTAAGTATAATTCCTAGATTACTTGAGATAGGTTTGTGCTATGGTAGACAATAGATACTAATCTTTAAAAATCAAATCTTTTCAATCAATTTGATGAAGAAATGATGAGGAAATATCCTAGGATGACTGATGAAAATCTAGGCATATTACTTGATAGGGACTTCCCAAAGTGGTTGACATCTTATGTAAGTGATAGTTATAATTCAGTGCACAATATATTAGATATATTATATATCTAATATTTTTATTAATATGTGCGCTTAATAGGTCATGGCTAATCACAATATTATTGATGAGCTCATAAAATCTATGTGCCAGGGACCAAGTCGATGGGTTAAATCCTATAAAGGTTACTTTACAAACAGATTCAAGTTTCATACCCTTAGCTGTGGGAATAAT
Source organism: Jacaranda copaia (assembly GCA_014898725.1). Lineage (NCBI taxonomy): Eukaryota > Viridiplantae > Streptophyta > Magnoliopsida > Lamiales > Bignoniaceae > Jacaranda > Jacaranda copaia. The sequence continues at coordinate 607,986 of JACGDI010005532.1, forward strand.
AAATCAACAATGAACAGTGGTGTTTTCATGCTAGGGAGCTCATGTAATGTAAATGAAGAAGATTATTATGGTTTGTTGGAAAAGGTGATAGAATTGGAATATTATGGTATAGGAAATAAGGTTTGTTTTGTTTAAATACCATTGGTATAACATTTCTGATAGAGGGGTTATGGTGTATCCACATATTAGGCTTGTGGAGATTAATTAAAAAAGAAAGCTCAACATAAATAACTCTTTTATTTTGGCATAACAAGCTCAAGAAGTATACTATTCTAGTTTCCTCTCTCCAATTTAGGAAGGACGTGATTGGATGGCTACCTGCAAAATAAAGGCTAGGACTAGAACAAATATCCCGTTGATAGAAGGATATGATGACAATTCTAAGATCATTCCAGAAGATCCAAAAGATGTTTTTCAAGACAATCAAACATCCACATTGCATGAAGTTCCCATTACAGTTGATCTCTATCAAATAAATATTTTGTTGGATGAAAATGATGTTAAACTAGAAGTTGATCTCCCAGAGGTTCGACTTGTTAAAGGCGAAGATGTTGATATTGAAGAAGAGGATAAGGAGGAAGATGACGAAGCAAAAATAGTTGAAGATTTTAGCTGTGATGATAACTTAGAATATAAAGATTAAGTTGTTATTAATTTCAATCATTATATTCATATTTGGTCTTTTATTCTCTTGAAATTTTGCTGGTAGTAGTTTGGTTGTTTAATGTCGGAAGTTCTGTATGATGCCATTTTATTAAAATCTATATCATTGTAAACATTTTTATTCTCTTCAAATTTATGCTTGCATGCTTTTGATCTAGTTATATGATGTCATTTTACTCAAAATTATTTATGTCCATGTTTGGTATTATGTCATTATATATTAGTGAATATTTACCTTTTATACTTTTCTAATATCGTAGAAACTAATTTCTACTAATGTTTATCTATTAAACTATTTTGCAAGATGATAATAAGAGGAAGAGGAGGAAGAGGCTCAGGGGTAGGGGATGAGAGCAAAGTGTGGCAATCTAGTATAAATGTGGAGCATGGCACATCTAACATAAATGTGGAGAGAGTAAATTCTGAAACAAACTCAGAGGTTCCACCCACCTAGGTTAATGAAGTAGTTCAACAGACACTAAATGAAGATGTAGGAAATTTAGGTTTACATGCATCTGAGGAAGATTCACATTCACTTGGTACTCATGCTTCTGCATTATTAAGAACTAGAGGACCTAACTAAGGTGATCATGCTCCAAATAATAGTGGCACACAACGTTTGATAGAACCAGAAGGGAATGGGTAATATTTGTAAATCTTTACATTATTTAGATTGTTTAGCATTTACCCTCTTATTGAAGAATTTGCAATAATTTATGATAGCACAATTTTGAAAGTCTTTATTACTTATATTGATTTTTTAATTTTATTTTGATATAATTGTAGCAGGTTTAATGACATAAGTGTGACTAGAAGAATCACACACATCTTGCAAGGTTATCTAGGTCCATGGCCTACTTGGGAAAAAGTTCCAAAACATGCTAAGGATAATATGTTTGGAAACTTTCAAGTAAGTATTAATGTGCATTGATGAATTATTTGATTTATAAGGTTAATTGTTTAATGATTTATTGCTTGCGTACAATATTTTAGGAGTATTATACATGGTTACCTAAGGTTGAGCTAAGTATTAAGAAGTCATGGAACCATGTAGTTGCAAAGAACATGAGTAGGATGTTATTAGATGCTCTCAATGCTGCCATGACTGCAGTTGGAGATTGGATAGACCCTAAGAAAATGAAGGGCCATGGGCCAACATGGTTGAGTGACGAATAGTGGAACCAATTAGTTGATAAAGTTTTTGCAACTCTAGAATTTCTAGCAAAGTGACAAGTTGCTAGGAAAAATAGGATGACAAAAAAAGATGGATCCATCACAAAGCACACTTCTAGTTTTATTCCATTTAGGGAGCATGAGAAAAGGATGGTAAGTTAATATTTCATATTAAGTTATCAAATTCATTATATTTAATTACTACAATGTTTTTATTTTAATTTAATTAAAAACTTAATGAAATGAACTGATTTTATTTGAACATAGAAAAGAGAACAAAGGTTTGGAAATGAAACTCAACTTGATGTGTTTTACTGCACCCACAAGACAAAGCATGGACTAGGTGATTTTATTGATAGCAAGTCTAAGAGAGTTCATGTAAGTGAAATAGTATGCATTTATTGTTTTTTCTAGACTTTGTTTTGATCTTTTTACTAATCAAATAAAATATTTCTGATTACATTTGATTTACTTATGTAGGAAACATATCATGAAAATATTTTGAAGAAGCATGGCAATGAGGCTTCCTCTCAGCCCTTGTTTGATACAGATTCATGGATGGAGACAATTGGTGGCCCATCTAAGGGTTTCATATATGGATTCAGGCACAATAGGACTACTAGTGAGTTATTGGGATCCTCATCATCTATATCTAGTTCGTCAGCATCTATTAATTTAGAATGTGTAGAGTCTATCTTTAGGATTGAACAACTAGAGAAAACAATGAAAGATTATTTCGAGCACTTTGAGAGGAGGGAGGCAAGTTTTTTAGAGGTTATAAGAAAAAGAGACAAAGAAATTAGAAAGAATGATGAAGATATCCAAAGGCTATTGCAACAACAAGAACCACCTTGAGTGTCATCTTCACTTGAAGAAGTTATCAAGAAGTTGATCCAAAATGTTGGAAAGAACAATTCAATAACAAGAGAAGATCAAGGTGGTAAGGACTCATAAATAGAGAAGAGTTAAAACAATAGTTGCATGTGTTTTCACTTAGATATTATGGTACTTTTGGCTTGCATTTTATGTGACCTAGTCCTTGAATACTTTGTTGAAATTTTAGTTTTTTGAACTTATGGTTTTGTTTTGTGGTCTGTTGGAGTTTGTGGTTTTGTGAACTTGATACTTTTAACTTGAATTTTATGTAAATTTAATTATTGAAAGGTTTGTTGAAGTTTTAGTTGTTTGAAATTGTGGTTTTGTGTTGTGGTTTTATTGAAGTTTGTAGTTTATTGAGGTTATGTTTGTTGAGTTATGATTGTGTTGAATTACTTGGCTAAAATTGTGATGAATTTTGAAGTTTTGGTTTGTTGAAAACATAGTTAATATTATTTGATGACGGATTTGATGAAGAATTGATATTTGATTTTCATTTAATTTTTGTCGTATTTAGCATTAATTAGTAGATTTAATTGCTACAGGTTATTAAAATTTTATTTAAAAAATTATACAAAAGGAAAAGAAAAAAATTTCCAACGAAAATTACCAATGGATTTTTAATCAAAATATAAAAAAAGAATAAATTTACCGATGAAAAATCCATTGGTAAATATTACCCACAGATTACTAACAGAAAAAAAGGTTACATTTACCGATGAATAATTAATTGGTAAATATTTACTGATAGATTTTTGTTGGTAATATAATCAATGTCCATACCAAATTTACCAACAAAAAATCTGTCAGAAAATTCGTTGGTAATTATTACAGACAAACTTAAAATTCATTGGTAAAATTTATCGATGGGGTTATTGCCAACATATAATTTTCGTCGATAAATCCATCGGTAAAATCTATTACCGATGAATTTTTTCATTGGTGAAAGGTAGTTTTCTTGTAGTGTCCCTCAGTTCCCAAAAACAAAAAAAATGCCTACACCGTGGACACCTCATCCGCTTCTTTTGCTACATCAACCCACCGAAAGTTGGGTCACTCCAATCCCTCACTTGCTCAATTTCACATATAGCTAAACTCCTATCCTTCTCCACCATTTTAATGTACTTATTCCTAGTCACGTCAGCATCAAATAATCGAAAAACTGTGGGTGCTTTAAATTTACCCAGTACTCAAAATCATCCATCAAGCTAAACTCTTTTCTTGTGATATGCACATGCTCTAACTTAATCCAACTTGTATTTGACACCATCTATAATTTTCTTATCTAGGTCACAACATCGAGTATTTGCCAAAAAAGGACTTCATTTTCTTGCTCAATTTGCAAAGTTACTTTTTGGGTTAGCTGGCAATAAAGTATTCACTGCACTGGGCATTCAAACACCTAAAAAACGTGCAAGAATTTGAGTATAAATTGACTCGATTCAAACTGCCTGAATCTAATTCAGTGAGAAAGAGTGTCGAGGTGTGAAATGGAGAGTATGTTGTTGCACTTTTTCTCTAAAATTCTAAGTTCACGAATTAGAAATTGGTGATGGAATTCTTTCTTGAAGAGCAGAAAAAACATTAGTTTTGAGGAAAGTTGATATTGGGTTGGGTTAGCTATCGTTCTGAAGGCTTGTAAAAATTTTCCCCTTTGTTGTTGAATATTATAATTTAGTTTTATTTAGGAGTATTATGTATACATATAATTATTTATTTATGAGGAAAGTGGTTTAATCAATAAGAACTATACTTAATCTCTTCCTAGGATGGTTTAATCAATCAAAATAATAAGTCCTATAAGTAACCATTCATACTCCTAGAAATATTATAAATTGATAAAGAAGAGTAAAATTTTCTATAGATTTCGTAGTAGTAAATTAAATTTCATTCAATAATATAATAAAGTAATCAACTAAGTATGATACAAAATTCTTAGGCATTACATCCCACCCCCTTTAAAGGAATTTGGTCCTCAAATTCTAACCTAAGTGAAAGAAGAGCTTTGGACGATACATTTGCATTTCTTCCTAGCTTTCCCATGTCGTCCCATCTATATTGTGGCTCATCAAAGAATCTTTACCATTAAGGACTTGTTTGCTTCATTAAATAAAGATTGATAGATCCATTTTCAAACTTTATCTCTTATTTGCTTCACATTTTTATGGCCCATGATACCTTTGCGGCCTCGTATGGTATCATAGGCCAAGCTAATTTATGGATTACACTAAGAAGGCTAGATCTATTTTTCATCCTTTTAAATTTGATATGATAAGGAATAAAAAAGTCATTTTTATCCCTCATATGAAAACCCACCCTCAACACCTTTTTAGAAGTGAGGACATTTTGGACATTACAAAGTGTAATCACATTGAGTAATCTTGCCAACCAAACATTAGATAGTGTTAAGCATGTGATATCACTAATTTCTAAAATCGAAGTAAACAATAGATTATATGATTTTGGATACCATTTCTAGCTTATGTATCACTAGCATATTAATCCATCATAATCCTATATGTCGAAGCAAACAAACCCTCAGATTATTCTAGTGCATAGTTGTTATATATTTCGATTTAGGATTTGGACTGGTTCCTCTTCGTATAGTAGATCCTCATACTTAACAATACACGAGGACTCTAGGCGATATTTCTTTAGCTATGGCATGTGAAATACATTATCCATCCTTATAAGATTTGGCGGTAGAAAAATTCGATATGCTACTGCCCCAATTCTCTCCACTATTTCAAAAGTCTACAGACCAAGGGCTCAACTTTCTTTCTTTGCCAATCCTTGCAAACTCCTTCCTAAGTGACACCTTCGAAGGTACCATATCCCAACACTAAATTCCAAAAAACTATTTCTATCCTCTATTTAGCTCTAATCCATGAGTTTGAATAGTTTTGCTCTTATAGTTTTTTATTTTCTTGTGGTATTGGAAAACTAAGAGAAAGATCTATAACTTTCATGTTGATATCACAGTCTAAGTAAGTCAACATCGAGAAGCAAAATTGAGCTTTAGGTTCATAATTGTGAAGAAAATTTGAATGGTGATATATTGAAGTCTAGGAGGCATCTAATTTGACATACCTTAGTATTCTCGCTATAACGTTTCCCATGTATATCGAATTAGGATGAATCAAGTACCTATAGAAACCTAATAGATAGAACTAAAATTCATAGGTTTATCACTTTTTAATTCCATCATGGTCAAGCTATAAAAAGTATCACAAATATCTATTATTGAAAAAATCAAAGTCCATATTTTCTTACTTGACATGTCTTAGTGTATTAGTCATGGCATTCTTTGCATATATTCAATAAAGATGATTCAAACATATATAGAAACCAAAAAAATAGACATACATTTCATATATTGGCCATATTGTCCAATTAAATCAGAATTGGGTAATAAAAGTTGTCCCAATATTCTGTTCTAGGAAATTCAAGGCCCTATATTTTTATTCTTGCCACACATTTGTATTTTCGTCATAACTTTCTCCCTATATATTGGATTGAAGTGATTCAAATGAATGTAAAAACATAAGAGATAGAGTCACAAATCTTATGTTGATCATATTACTTAATTCTATCGAGGTCAAGTATTAAAAGAGTCAAAAATATCTACTTTTGGAAAATCAAATTTCTATATTTTCACACTTGATACATCTTAGGATTTTGATCATAGCTGTCTCTATATAAATAGGATTGAGGTGATTTAGGCTGCAATAGAAACCTAAGAGTCAGAAATAAAATTTGTATGTTGATCATTTCACTTAATTGTACTACATAGAAGTAGTAAGGGAGTCACAAATATCCATTTTCAAGAAACCAAAAGTCATGTATCTTCTTATTGGACACATCTTAATATTTTGGAGGTAACTTACCCTAAATATGTATGATTGAGATGATTCAAGCATCTATAAACACCTAGAAAACAGAATCACAATTCTTATGTTTGGAATCTTTCCAAATTCAATAAGTAAACATAAGAAAAAAATTCATTAGAAAATCTGGACACATAAAATTTGGATCCTAGGAGACCATTCTTTCACTTAGCATTCCATTCTCAAAGTCAATTAATTGTTCTAAATACCAAAATATATACCCAAACATCTAATTCTCAAATTAAGATATTTCTCTCTAAGTTCACCGAAAACTTCAAACATACATCTTAGTCAAAATCGTAACCTATGCTCTTGAAAACTAACCTTCATTGTCAAGGTGAAACGTCTGAACCATTAAATGATTTATGTGGGCTTTGACTCACCATCTTATCAAAATAAGCTTAGATCAATAACACAAAATCTTAGAGCATGCTAAGTTGTCATTGAAAATGAAGATAGCAAGCATTCACAATTCTCAACAGGGAGAAAACTATCAAATACTAAAGTACTTTTGAGCTAAGTCTCATAATATGTCACAAATCCTATCATTAGGAACTAAAACTCTATCAATTAGCATACCTAATAACAATCATTTGCAACCTCAATATGAAATGAAATTTGATTATTCAATTCAGTGGTCAAATCTAAATACTCAGATCAATTTCTAATAGTTTTATCCCATATTCCATAGTCCAAGGATCTTAACCCGATATAGCCCAAATTCAAAACCTAGGCTCTGATACCATCCTGTCCCACCCCAAAATCAAACCACGTGGTTAGTCTCGAGGCATGAAACTTAATCTCAATTAATGACATTAAAAATCCCAAAATTGTAATGTTATACAAAAACTCAAGCAATTCCAAGCTAATGTTATAACACAAAAACTCAAGTACCATTACCAAAACTAAAATAACTAGAAACCACAATAAATAAAATAGAAATAATAAGCTTAGGAAAATACAGTAGTCTACTACATAATCTAATCTTCGACTTCAATCTTGATTCTCATCATACACAAGATCTATCTCCTCACTTGGGCTAGGATATAGGTTCACCAGAAAAAAGTTAAAAAAAAACAAAAAATGAGTGTGAGTAAAAAACTTAGTGAGTGTTAATTATGTGCAATGTGAGTTCATGAATTAAAATTATTTGTACAGTGAAAACCTTCAAGATTTCGCCCAGTGAAAATATTTGTGAAAAACATAAATGTAAGTCATAAAACATTCTAGTTGTAACAATCAAAAAGTTTATAAACAATCAAATAGTGATGAGTCAATTGTTTAATAAATGATTTTCCTAGACTAACAACTGAAATACAATGATCAGACAGTGTTTACTGTAATAAGTTAAATAGTCAATCAGTATTACCAAAGCATGACAGTTTGGCACAGTGCAGATGTCTAGGGGGAAAACCCTAGCGCATCGCTGATACCCAGGAAAAAATCCCTACCCAGGGGGAAATCCCTAGTATATGGCTGGCACCCCTAGGGTAAATCCTAGCATACTACTGACACCCAGGGGGAAATCCCTAGTGTGTTTAGTATAGCTAAACAACTAGCTAGGATGGGCATCAAATAGTTTTCTGTAATGATATGTAGTTAATAAAAAGTTTATAGATACCCAGCATGAAATCCCAAGCGTATCTTTGATACCAGATAAAATAATAAGCCAATGAGGCAACAAATAACAACGTGGGATAATGCAGAATAGATAATAGTGCAAGGCAGTATAGAACAATACATAAATGCCGATAGGGTAGTACAACATCAAGAAACAGAGTCTAACAAGCCAACTTGGCCGTTTAAAACTGTATTGGATAAACAAGTGTGCCGGCAAGGCAATAGATAATAGTATAGAACAAAATAGATAACAGGACAGTAATGGTAACAGTAATCAGTTGATCATCGAGTTTAGTTTGCCAGTCTAGAAGCATAAAAAAAAAATCATAAAAACATAGGTTTTCTTTTATCCAAAAATAAAACAAGAAAAAAATAATTCTTTTTGTGCTAAGTGGAATTCATATATAATACAATGTAAATTTAAAACAAGTCATGAACAATTATATAGTAGCATATATCCTTTTGAATTTTTGAAACATACAATATATAGTATTTATAAGTTTAAATACTCACAATGCTCTGCATTTATCTGATCAATGATTAGCAATTGTTACTACTGAATATATAGCATTAACCTAAATACCTTGAAACTATAAATGTGTAGTATTATCCTAAATGTCTTCAAACTATAAATTGTTACTACTGAATCATAAGCAATTTAAAAATCAAAGAAACATCCAATTTCAGATCCTACTTGTGGCAAATCAGCAAATCCTCTTGGCTGCCATCCCGTATAACTCATGTCCCAATAACCGTTAATCAATTCAAACAAAATAATTCCATCTAATTTGTCAATCAAAGGCCAACATAGAAGAAGACAAATTCACAAAATATTATTTAAATTATTTCCTTGGAATATTAAAATAATAGGCATAAAATTAATGGGCAACCACATTACTCACTTGTACCATTAGTTGTGACCCGCTTGCCTAAACGTTGTCGCAACCGTATTTCTCTCACTGTCAAATGACCTATTGTTCTCAAGGAGCCGGCGACAGATACCAAGAACATGAGCCATGTTCTCATCTTCTTCCTTTCTTCTTTTTTTCTTTCTTTTCTACATTTCACAATCTGACAGCCCTCCCTCAGTTCCAAAAAAAAAAATGCCAACACCGCGGACACCTCATCCACTTCTTCTGCTTCACAGCCTCCCAAAAGCTACGTCACTCCAATCCCTCACTCGCTCAATTTCACCAATCGCTAAACTCCTATCTTTTTCCATCGTTTCAATGTACTTATTCCTAGTCTCATCAGCAACAAATAACTGAAAAATTGCAGGTGCGTTAAATTTACCAGAGTACTCGAAATCATCCGGTAGGCCAAACTCTTTCCGCGCGATGCACACATGTTCTAACTTAATCTGACCCGCATTTGACATCATCAATAATTTTCTTTCCGGGTCACAGCATCAGGTGTTTGCCCCAGAAAGGCCTTATTTTCTTGCTCAATTTGTGAATTGCTTTCTGAGTTAGCCGACAATAAATTATTTGTTGCATTGGGTGTTCAGCACCTCAAAAAACTAGCGGAAATTTGAGTATAAATCGACCCAATTCAAAATGCTTGAATTTGATTCGGCGAGAGAGAGCGTCGAGGCGTGAAATGGACAGAATGTTGTTGGGCTTTTTCTCTGAAAGTCTAAGTTCGCAAATTAGAAATTGGTGAAGCAGAAAAAGCTTTGGTTTTGAGGAGAGTAGATACTGGGGATTGGGTAGCTGTCGTTCTGAAGGCATGTGAAAATTTTCCCCTTTATGTTGTATAGAATAATTACGTTTTATTCCTAGGAGTGTTATATATATATATATTTATTTGTTTATGAGGGAAGTGCTTTAATCAATAAAAATAATAAGTCCTACAACTAATTATTCATATTCCTAGTAATATTATAAATTGGTCAAGAAGAGTAAAATTTCCTGTAGACTTCATAGTAGTAAAATAAATTTCATACAATAACATAATAAAGTAATCAACTAAATATGATGCGAAATTCTTAGGCATTACAGATGTAATAGTCATCGCCTTAGTGCAGCCTTGTTAAATCGCAAAATGTAGTGAACTTTTATCAGTATACTTTCAGGTGCATATCCTATCATAATTCAAGTTTAAATGGGTTGTTTTTTAATAAAGTGATAAAAATTCCTTTCAACTTTGGCCACTTTTGTGATGAAATACTATGAAATATTTTACAAAAACTAGTTCATGTATGGCAAAATGAAAGAAAAATATACTCTAAATAGTAAAATGTCATGAAAAAAATTTTGTCCGCAAAATGCGCATATTTCGGATGGCAAATTTTCTTTATCCCATAAATATATGTGTGTTTAAATTGTAAATGTAGTCTAGCTAGTAGTTGCTAAGTCCAGGGTTAAAGAGGAGGGAGGAAGGACTAAGTTGGTTGCTGTCCAATGCACGTCAGCAAATGCTTACGTTAAGCGAACTTTGTATTTATATAATTAGTCTGTCTATATATATCTTTGTATGTGTCGTATATATCAGCAAGAAGCTAAAAGCATATTAATTCTCCATGTTCTTTCTAGATAATAGCACTTCTACTGATAATTAAATATTGGTTTAGAAAAACATTGCCATCAGTGCAGCTTTAGATCTCTTAATACTAGTTTAACAAAGCAACATAATCTATACCATTTGTAAAAGTATGAATAGACAGTGACTATATATATACATTTACACTCCTCACATATATTCCAAATCAAATGTACTTTTTGCATTAGACTTATAGAAAATACAATCCGCTAAAAGCACAAATCAGAACCAAAAATAGATGACAAAAAAAAAAAAAAAACCAAAAAAAATAATCAAGTCCTTTGAAGACATCATTACACAAATACCACCCACAAAAAGTTGATCTTGTCAAGTCTTCCATGTGACTTCTTTTTCTTGTTCATAGACCTTTAAAATAAGAAATCAATTTATGTTAACAAAATTTTAAATTCTTTAATAACAATTAATTTAACAAGTACTGAAATAAAAAGAATCATTTCAATATGCACTTTGTACCTCTTGTTATCTTTTCGGACCATACTTGTTGCGAAGCTAATATCCACCACAAAAAAGTGCTTCAAATAGAATCTTCATTCAATCTTGAACAAAAATCATCAATAACTCTTCCTTTAGCACGAAGTGTTGACCTTGATGCTACTGTTGAGATAGGAGTTGCTAGAATATCAACAGTTATTCTTGATAAAATTTTAGATTGCAAGCTATTGTCCTTCCACCACATTAAAGTACCAAAAGAACTATTATATTCAGGAATATAAAAGCTTTCCTCAAGATAAGCTTTTATTCCTAGTTTCACTCATAGAACGACTTCCTTTTCATGCGCAATGCTCTTAATTTGGTGAAATCCAATGATTATTGAGGATTTAGCGATGAAGGTAGAGGTCAATGATAAGTTGTTTTGGTTGGTATTCACTTAATCAGTAGAGAATGACTACTTCGAACTCAAAGCAACATAATTGTCATATATCGGTTGCAGTGAAGACAACACCTTGCTTATCTTTTCTTTGGTAACTCTTGGTTCGTATATCAATGGAAACATCTATCAATCAAGTGAAAATTGCACCTAGGATTCACATGCTTTCCGTGACCATCAACAAGTGGCATTCCGCCTAGTATTTGCCAAATTTCACTTTCATTGGAACCACCATTTCTTCCATGAAGAGATCCTTATGCTTTGATGCATTATCAACTACTTGTTTCACCCTCAACATTTTAGCATGATACAAATTTGCAGTCAGATAATCACTACCTAAAATTACATGAGCAGCTAGATTGAGCACTACTAGAAATTGACAAACCTTCTCAACCTTCTCCAATCCTTATCTAAAGGAACAATGTCAAAATGCGGATCTCTTTCTTTATAACTTAATGATCCATAGCGTTTATAAGGGCACACAAGCTCATACCCAACTGACTTTGTGTTTTCAAGTATATATTAAAAAATAAAACTACATCTATGCTGACAACTATCATTTTAAGCTGGCGCAATATCAATGTTATTTTTGTTTCAATAATATTGTTCAAATTGTATCTTATTTAGTAGTCATGTCCTTTTTGCTTTTCTTAAACTCTTCCACTTAACATAAATTTGATCCATCTTTGCCCTTTGAATGCTATGGATCCCTATTCTATGTGTTACTCTAATTGACTTTAACACATTTGGTGAGATCGTGAATAAAAAGATACAATCATATTTTCTAAGTACACATGATGCTGATCTTGTACTTTTTCCTTTTTTTCACAAATTTTCCATTTTTTCAGTGATTTTAACTCTCATTAGCTATTCTTTTTCATTTTTTTAACTCATTTTCCCAATAACAAGCTCCTATCATACTCAAGAATTACGTAGATGCTTCTTCTTAGGGAACTCCTAACATAACTACTTATTACAATGATTTACTAACATCTTGATTTTAATTATAGGTGACAAATGGGTGAATTGAATTGGATTTGGTTTTAGTGGGTTGAATTTAAAATGAGGTGGACTCAATATAATTTAGATAAGGTGCCTTAAATGTGGATTGAGATAGGTCCAATGCTATAAAAGTTCTTTTTATTCATTATATTTATTAAAGAAAATAATTGAAAAGACAATAATGATGCCAATATACCCTTTGCAATTCATTCAATAAATTATTTCATATATAAAGAGATGATTTGTTGAATTATATGCTTATTTTATTAATCCTTTCATAATATGTGATTGCAACAAAATTAAAATAACTATTAGTATTGCTTATTTCATAACAAAAGATTGGTAATTTAAAAATGGATAATTTTTATATCAATAAGTTTATATCTATTTTTAATCATGAACATATTAATTTTCATTATTTTTTCGATATTAATAGACTTGAATTGCATGTCAATGACACTATTGGCATGCAATATTATCTAAGTAATAAATTCAAAATTATTTTAAAATTAATAACTTTTGTTTGTATGACTTCAAAATATTATTCATATACTAAAATTTATATTTTGAAAAGAATTTTGAACAATTAATTTATTAATATATTCAGAGCCCAAAATGTTTATTTCAATTTTGAGATTAATAATAATTCAAAATATGAGATTTTGACAAAAATAAATTTAAAACTAGTTATTTAGATTTATTTAATTTTAGTTAAATATTCTGATTGGATCTATTTTGTACGCATTGAACCCATTTAAAATCCATTACCAAATAAAATTGTGGGAAAATTAGTTTTTTTCACCCTATAAGTTTACCCAATTTACAATTTTGTCCTATATCTTACACAATTAAAAAGTTAGTCTTGTAAGTATGAAACAATTTGCACATTTAGTCCAATTGTTGCTAGAATTGGAAATTTTGGTTGAAAAATATGACATGGTGTGCTAGAGTAATTTAAAATTGAGGATTTTGCTGACTAGGGCGTTTGTTATGTTTTGTTGGCATTTTACATTTTTTTTTCTTTACTGACATGGAAATATTCTACATACATATATTATGTATGCATATATACACACATATTTATATGAATATATATCTTTATAATATATAATATTTTAATATACACACATATATACATCCTCTTCCACCGCCAGATCCCTACTGCTAACCATCAACCCAAACCCCCTTACCACCAAACATCCACCCCTCCAACACAAGCCAGCCATGGCAACCATGAGCCAAGCAGCATGATGAGCTTCCAAGCACCTAACACCTAAAAGCTTGGTGGCCATGGTAGCCGCCATGAACTTCCACGCACCTACTCCTAGAAGCTTAGTTGCCATGGCAGCTCACCAATTGTTGGGCGCTTGAAAGCTTGGCAGCCATGGCGGCTATCATGAGCTTCCAGGCGACAGTGCCTGGAAGCTCAACCACCATAGCCAGGGGCCACCTAGCCAGATCTAGCCAAAAGGCTAGCTGACTATATGGTCAGGGTGGGGCGATGGGCAATTGTTTTTTTCTTTTTTTCTTTAATTAATTAATATATATATATATATATATATATAAACATGCCAACATGGCAAAATTTTTAATTCCAGTGACAATTAGACTAGATGTGCGAATTTTTTCATACTTATAGGACTAACTATTTAATTGTGCAAAATATAGAACAAAATCAAAAATTAGGTAAACTTATAGGATGAAAAAAATAATTTTCCCTAAAAACCACCAAGACCTAACTTGAACCTAGTTTCAAATTTCTAAGGTCCAACCAAATTTAAAATCATGAAGATTAGGTTCAACCATAGACATTAACCCTTTTTACCACCTCTAATTTTATCTTACTAATCTACTTTTGACCAAAATTTTCACCAACCTTGATGATGGAAGCCACACCCTCTAGCAAAATGCTTTAGAAATATATTATTAAGCATAATAACCAACCTCCATCTATGTCTACACTGTTGTCAATGATGCCCTATCCACCGAATAAAGCACTTACAAATAATCCATATTTTAGCATCTACACCTATGTAATCATAAATACTTTCTTAAATTATTTGCCAACGCTTTTTACCTCCCTACTTCCAAACCCTAACACTACCAGAAAAAGAAATTTTATGACAAAATAGTCAATAGCAATACAAAATTTGTCATTAATAAACTTAATAGTGAGCAAAATAGTATTTATGTTGTCACCATTGATATTACTAACACACCTATTACAACTATTTAGTGACAATAAAAATTTTATTGCAAAATATAATGACAATTTTTATTGTCATGATAAGCGTATCAGTAATCGTCAATGGACAACTTAAAACATTATTTTTTGCTGCTATTAAGTTATATAATGATAAAATAAAAATTATTATCACTTAAAAAAATATTGATGACAAATTAAAGTTATTGTTAATTATTAGTGATAATTTTTACATTTTTTTTAGATAATATTATATTTTTTGTGGCGTAATCTAAGTGTTGAATGGTTTCACCGACTTCAACTTTTTTCATGATTTCAAGGTACACGTCTAACTCGGCTTAATTTTGTGGTGGTTAAAAATAGCCACAATGATCTTATTTTTTTTCGTATATTATCATTTTGCACTTACAAAATCATCACCATGATTTTATATTTTTGGTGATTTAATATTTTGTTGCAGTTATAAAACTATCGTGATGTTTATCTTTTTAAGATTATTATTTTCACAGCAGTTTAAGAATTGCCACAATGATTTTCTCAAATTTTTAAATTTTAATAATCCAAAATTACTTTTTTTTTCATTTTTAATATAGCTACAGTTTCTAAGAAACCACGGTGATGTTTTTGCTTCTTCTTCTTCTTCTTTTTTTTTTTTTTTT